>WOGN01002549.1:0-16524 GCA_015342105.1 Leptinotarsa texana
TGCCAGAAATTCCTTTCCTGGTTATTTCTATTGTAACGATTGAGATACCAGTCAGTTCTGTTTGAACCACACTGGTATTTTTCCCAGTGATCTGGAGTACACTCCACATCCTGAGCTTTCTTTGATTTCTGAGTCGTCTGTATATATGCGTATTGCTTTTGTAGCATCTGACTCTGTGTTCTGTTTTGTTTGTATTTTGTAGGGTTTATTAAACACAAACCTGGGTTCAATTGCATCACTGGTTGCCTGCAGCATGCTATGAACTTTTATTATTTTGGAGAAAGTTCTTCCGTTTTGGCCAATATAAAATGTAGGACAAGAATCACAAGTCAACCTAAATTTTCTGATCATTTAATTTCTGTAGTAGATTATCAATTATTTGTGTTTTTGTTCTCCATTGATATTGACTGTAGGACATCAAATGTTTTTTGTATAAAAAATATATTAGTCGATACTTTATTGGGTTTTACTTATTTGTATCCGTAATTGCAAATTGATTTATAAATAAAATGTCCTTTCTGAATGAGGTGAGTAGCCTACGCTCACGGAAACTACCCCCATTTTCCGCTTTGAATGTTCTTCCAGTTTGAAGGACATGATCCACACGACAATTCATGAACTCCTGATATGGTATGGTTATTTAACATGCTTTCAGCGCTGTTCAGATTTATTTTTTGCGCAACGAATAAAAACATTACATTTGTTGCCCTTTCCATGGTCACACTGTATTCAGTCAGTCCGATAGTTTACTATCTCTGCAATGAAATTTTAATATACAAAATACACGTCACCTGTGATGTACAATTTCTTTCATATAATTATCTAGTAACTCGGCACAATTTTTTTCACTGAATTTTCCACCAATGCGATGAAAGGGGGCAACGCTCATTATGAGAACTGTATTAGAGTGAAGTAGGTAGGTTATGAATAAAATAAGGGATATCATTAAAGTTGAAGGTTCAGAAATTGGGACAGAATTGTAACAGCTGTTGAATCCTATAACTGAATTTAACAATGCAGACAAATCGATCATATATTGTTTTTACATTTCGATTTTTCGTCTTTTCAACTTCATATATGAAAAATTTGTTAGTTATACAGGGTGTAACTAAGTAAGTGTAAAACATTTAAGGAAGTGATTCCTCATCGAAAAAAATAAGGGATCTATCATATAAAGAAACTTCATTAGAGCATCTCTTGTTAAGATACAGCCCCTTGAAGGGGGTACATAAAATTTGTGTTACAATTTTTTCACAAGCACTAAAATAGTTGCAATATTGAATTTAACCTGACGTTTTGTATTACTAAAAAGACACTTAGCCAGTAATTTATTTGGTTTGCCCCATGGTTGTAAGGGGTGGAAAACGCAACCCCTAAAATTTATTTCCAATGTAACTTTTTGTCTTATTAATTGTTTACCATTTAAAAATTTATTTCCGATAGCCTGTTTCATTATAAACAAAAAATGTCTCTTGAGTTTTTTGCCCAAAATGAACCGATTCGCAGCAAAAAATTATTAGAGATACATCTTCATAAATGCAAAAATACGAAACTAATCTATCTAGTAGGTCGCTATTAGCGATAGTGACAATTAAATTGGTATGTCGCTGTCAGTTTGTGAATTTTCGAAATTGAATTAATACTAATTGTGTGTTGCTGTTCTGTTCCTAATTTGTTACTTTAATAATTCACTTTTTATGAAAATTGCATACCCAAATGAGGAAATGGCTGATATATGCATTACGTTTACGGTCTGTCGCAGGGGAATGGGTTAGAAGCTTCTAGAAGATATGCTGAAATATATCCTCAACGGCAGTATCCTTCACATAGAATATTTGCTCGACTTCATCAACGATTACGAGAATATGGTTCATTCGACAAAAGAACGCAGGATTGAGGTCGCCATCGAGATATACGAACACCACAGCTTGAGGAAGCAGTACTTAATTTGATTGAAGAACAACCTACTACCAGTACTAGAAAGATTGCTTCCCAGCTAAATGTTGCTCATATGACGGTATTTCGAATTTAAAAGGAACAACTCTTATACCCTTACCATATGCAACGAGTACAGGCACTGTTACTGCGAGACTTTCCGAACCGTCTTGAATTTCGCAATTGGATGCTGGAAATGATTAGAATGTAGTTTTTCTCGGGACAAGATTATTTATTTTCATAATTACCACATATGGGCTGATGAAAACCCTCACATAATTGTCGAAACTAAACATCAAGAATAGTTTTCTCTTAACGTGTGGCTCGGAGTTATTGGGGATGATTTAATTGGGCCTCATTTTCTACCTCCTCTATTAAATGGTAAGGCATACGTTCAATTTTTAAGAGAAGTGCATCCAGTACAGCTAGAGGAAGTTCCTTTGGGCATCAGAAGGGATATGTTTTTTATGCATGATGAGGCTCCCGCCTATTTTAGTCAAGTAGCACGTTAGTATGTAACTGAAACGTATGCAAGATAGGTCGAGGAGGACCACAGAACTGGCCTGCTCGATCCCCGGATCTCAATCCTGTCGATTTCTCTATTTGGGGCCATTCAAAGCATGTGGTTTATCGTACCCCTATTCGCGATATAGAGGACTTGAGAAACTGCAGCATCGATGCGTGCAGGGTAATCAGAGAGACTCCAGGAATATTTGAGCGAATACGTAGCTCAATGCGCCGACGTCTAGATGCATGCGTAATGTCTGAAGATAGACATATTGAACATTTACTATGATTTCTACATGTTGTGTGTTTTGTTATTAATAAATTAGTTTTGTTTATTACCCTTTAATCGTTCAATGCAGGTACTAACTACAAAATAACAATAAATCCAGTTCACATTTATGACGATGTATCTCTGTAGTTGTGAATTGGTTTATTTTGGGCAAAAAACCCAAGAGACATTTTTTGTTTACAATGAAACAGGCTATCGAAAATAAATTTTTAAATGGTAAAAAAATAATAAGATAAAAAGTTACATTGGAAATAAATTTTAGGGGTTGCGTTTTCCACCCCTTACAACCATAGGGTAAACTAAATAAATTACCGGCTAAGTGTCTTTTTGGTAGTACAAAACATCAGGTTAATTTCAATATTGTAACTTTTTCAGTGCTTCAGTACTAATTTTATGTACCCCCTTTAAGGTGCTGTATCTTAAAAAGGGATGCTCCAATGAAGTTTCTTTGTATAAAAGATCCTATATTTTTTCGATGAGAAATCACCTCCTTAAATGTTTTACACTTATTCAGTTACAACTTGTATATTGAAATTTGTGTTTTTGTTTACACAAATTCATTTATTCATTTATGTATAAATACATGCAAGCCCAATTCAGATATAAGTAGTACAGTGCTGTGTAACTTGATGCAAAACAGTGGATTAAAAGTAAATTATAAGAATAATACAATTTCAAAGTAAGATAATATAATAAGTAGGTTATTTAAGAAAAAATTAAATATATAAAAATATGAACTAATATAATTCTTCCAGGTAACACTAGATACAATACAACAACACAATAGTATTAGATGGCTAGGTGAAGAATAGGGATTTTAAAGCGGGAAACTGATATATTAAAGATTGGAAGCTTATTTGAAGAGTTAGCCAATTGAAAAGTTCTGAGAATAAAGCTGTTGTATGAATAATTGAATCTGTGAAATGAAACATAAAACGTTTGTACCTGCCTAGTTAAACGACTGGGGACATGTAAAGATATTTTGGAGAGAAACTCGGGGCTGATACTCAGTCTGTTGATAATTTTTAATAGAAGTATTAAATCTCTATGTTTTCTGCGATCCTCAAGAGAAGGTATGTTCAAAATGCATTCCAATGCAGTATAGTCATAGTATACACATATCTTGAAGGCAATATATCGCAAGAAACTGCTGTGAGTCTAGGATCACACCTAGATCTTTGGTTTTAATAGCAGAATGTAAGGTCCGATTATTTATACTATACTCGAAAGTGATTGGGTGATGTGTTTGATGAAAGCAAAGAATTTGGCATCAGGATGCCTTCAAACACATACCAGTTGCGAACATCAGTTAAATAGGCAATCTATATCGTTTTGTAGACACAATGTATCAGCTTCACTTTTAATTATTTTAAAACATTTTAAATCATACTGATGTGTACTCAATTTCCCTTTACCAGTAAAAAATTCCATTATTCTTTTTTTTACCAGCTTTTCAATTATTTTTGCTCTAGTTGGGATGAAGGATATAGGCATAAAGTTTGCTGGATCTTCATCGTTGCCGCCTTAATGGAGAAGAATGACAACCGAGGTTTTGAGAATTGAAGGAAATTTTCCTTGCTCGAAGGAGTTGTTAATCAGTTCAACAAGTATATTGAGCGCAGTCTCAGGAAGACTTTCGAGATTTTTAAAAGAAATTTCATCAAAGCCAGATGCTTTCTGTTTTTTATGTTTCCTATCACTTCTTTCAATTCATGTAATGAATACGTACTGTCTACATAGATATCACTGAGATAGGTACAATGTTTTGACCGAGTTTTGTTGTGACAGAGCAGAAATAGCTGTTTGAAAGGCTCGGATTCAAGGATGTATCTGTTGTGTTTGTTTACATATTTTTTCCTCAGAGATATTATAACCTTTATCAACACCGCTCACCTGGATATGTCCTCCGGTAGGCATGCTCACTTGAGGTGGCATATGTGGAGGCATCATCCCTTGGGGCTGATAGTTCTGCATTGGATGCTGCGGAGGCCTAGGAGCGGGGGGAGCTTGCCTATTGGCCGGTGGTCCATTCCAACCAGGTCTTACAGCAATGGCGGAAGCCACTACACTCTTAGGTGCATTATTAACAATCGGTAATTGAGGAGGAGTACTTTTATTGGTATCCCACGTACCAATGTCCATATTGTGCTTGCCAGGAACTATGGGACCCGGAGGCATGCCGGGCCCTTTCTTCTTCAGGCCCTGATTCTGGATGGACAGCTGAGGTTTTGCAGGCTGGCTAGCTATACTTGCCCATGTCGTTTTCTTAGGTTGGCCAAGAGATTCTTTGGAATCCATGGAGCCTTTCAAATCTATAAAAAACAAATATTTATTCCTTCATCTATGCCCCTTGTAGATCGAAGGAGTAAACTTTCTAGAAATTAATAATTAGTAAATATCAGAACTTCCACTGCAACATGAATATACAGAATATTTCATTTGAAATATTAGCACATTACATGTGTGTTTCCTTCCAGCTTACATCCTAAATCTAAACGATAGCAAAATCAGGCAAAAATGCCAGTATACAATTGTATTGTCTGAAATATTTAACAAGAAAACACTAATAATTAATAGGAGCAGTGAACATTGAGTTTGTAAATAGGTATTGGATTTTTTTTATTTTAAATAATTAAAAAAAAACAAGTAAAATAATTAATATGGGCAAAGAGTCAAATGTTTTATTTCTCCAGGAATTGTATTATATATTAAAACTCCATCATTATAAATTGATTTCTGTACAAAATTAGATTTGAAATTACTAACTGTTAATAATTTTGTTTGTTTAGTGTTATGACTATGAGTATTATTGATTTCTATGAAATTTATGTTTGAAATTTTTGATTTATTTGTTATTGAATGAATGAAAAAACAAATTATTTGTTTGTGTAGTATGTTCAAATCTAATAATTTTTTTTGTTTATACAAATTCACTGTTAACTCTGAGTACACAATAATTTATATATGCATTTAATAGTTTTATTTTGTAAAGATTTCATTGTGGATTCATTAGCTGATCCCCAAATAGAAATTAGATAATGCAGTTGTGAGTATATTAGACTGAAATAAATATTTTTCAAAAATAAGAGGAATATAGTTCCTGATTTTGAATAGAATACCAATTAGGGATATACGAATATTTTTGAAAATTTAAAGGTGATTTATTCCCTTGAAGCCAACCTAAAATTATTTTCATGTCTGTTTTCATGTCATCAAGAATTTTGTCAAAATTATCCGAAGAGTATATAATTGTTGTATCATCAGCAAATAATTTAACTTACCCCTTCAGAGGTAAGTTTGTTAATAAGTTAATTGTATGTTAGAAAAAGGAATGGACCAAGAATAAATCATTGTGGTACCCCTAAATTTATACTTATGGAACTTTTTTTATTTCCTACGCAAGCATGTAGCTATCGCTCATATAATTTACAAACCAATTAAGCATATTCCCTCTAATGCCAAAATTTGTTAAGTTTTGAGATCAATATATAATGATGTACAGTATCAATGCTTTACACAAATATAAAGACATGTGGCAACATTTTTTATGGTTTTCAATTTCAGTTTGAAGTTTTAAAATAGCATCCATTACAGCTGCCTCTGTATCTCTAGACCTGCGAGAACCATACTGATCATTATATAAATGATTATTGTTTTCCAAATAATCGGTCAATCTTTTATGTATAAATCTTTCAAAAATTTTGGAAAAAACAACGGTTGATACATAAAAGTCTTTGTAATAAGGCGTAGACAATATCATAAAGTTTATCAAAAAATAGATTCAACTGTAAAATTTTGAAAAACAAATTGAGTCCATGTAATGATTAATATCAGAACAAGTAATACCATTTATAAATTCAACTTTTTCTTGTAGTGATCAAGTGCGATAAAACTCTGTATTTTTCATTTTATGGGCTCATTTCTAATGAACGTGAACTGCTTCTGGGTGTGACAGTATTCTCAATATACCTAAATTCTGCATGGCTTGTTCGACACTTTTCAAAGCTGAGTCCGGAATTGCTTGTGTATACATGTTTTGCTGATCTCTGTAGTAGTCGTCGTATTTGCGTTGGCCTCCTAACTGACTTCCCCACGTGTTGTAATCTCCGTTGCTGTGGAAATAATTGAAGGAAGACGGTTGACCTGCAAAGGCTGTCGGGTTTGAAAAGGGGGTTGATGGACCGAACATACCTGAAAAAAAAATAATTTTCCCTTTCTAAACAGTAATTTTATGTTGAAAAACAGACGATTTCGATTTGCTTTGACTGCCTTATGAGTCTAATGTGTTAATCACATAAAACATACAAACTGAGCTCAGAGAGAGAATACATGAAAAAATAGCTTTCTCCACTCTCGTTTTTACCATTAATGCTTCCTTAGGTATAGTACAAGCATGAAACCTTTATATTTCCATTACTTTTACGATCACATAAAACTCACCGTCCATGGAATAAGAATCGTGGGGATATCCGCTCAGAAATGTCATTGGATCTGTTCCGTTTGACCAGGTTCCATCTCCTACTCCATATGCCTGATATGGATAAGTGCCTCCACTGCCGTAGTAACCTACAGTGAAAAGAAATGTAAAACTCCAGCAAGTATAAATATAGGCTATTTAAACAATATTTGGGTTGGTTTCCAGGTTTTGCCGTAATCTTTTTTGTTACAATCTCCAAATATTTCAACTGCAACAGGCATCTTCAGTGGCGTGGTTGAAGTAGTCTCCTTGGCGTATCAACATATCAGTTGATAATAATAATAATTCTTATTACCCAACAGTTGAAAACCATTTTCAGGCTTAACTAAGTACGTTAATTTTAATGTTATAATTTGAGAAAATTAATAACAAAATTAAATAATAAAATAAAATTTAAAAAAACTATACCAGAAAATTAAAAATTTTCCATGAAATACTGAGATGCAGGGTCAATAATATATTCTAGGAAATTAATATTGATATCACACGAATTTGATATTAAATTGAAATTATTGCAAATGCTGAAGATATGGTGACCTAAGGTACAAATTGGTTGTGGCCAGTCGGCTGTAAAAAGATTTTGTACTTCTAGTTCTGAAATGAGGCATACAGAAATTTATAAGGGATAACACCTCCATAGTATCCATAGGCTACATAAAGAGTAAATACAGCAGATGTTTGAAAAATATCTACAATTGTGAACTATAAAGCCAAAATATACACCAAGAACTTTTATTGAGTTACTTCGTAACAGTGAAATGGTATCTACCCGATAATTGTACTCTATGACTGACATTTTCCTACTATAAGACACTATTTTACATTTGGATGCATTGAGCTCTAGTTTGTTAACTTCACAACAAGTCTGTATATTTTATAACTGTCATTGCAATTTATTACAGTCTTTCATAGTTTTGACAAGTAAATATATTTGTAAATCATCTGCAAAAAATTACTTATTACAATCGACATAATTACTGAGTTCATTAATAAATGATAAGAATAGAAGTGGTCCGAGTTTTGACCCCTGGAAAAAAAGATAAATCAGAAGTGAAGTTTGCACGTAATTAGAATTTACGTAACGATAGCAAATTAGTTTTTTTAGTTTATACAAATTGATTGTACGCTCCTTGTAGTTTAACTTGAATATACACTTTATAATTTTGTTTTGAAGTTTTTCAATTGGTTCCAATAAGGAATATATTGCCATATCCAATCACCGACATTATATATTAAATTTTGGAATATACTAATGAAAAATATACTAATTTACGGTATTTTAATGGTACATTTCTTTTGAATAAATCTCAAATATATGAGCTATTTTCCTTCTTATTGTTTCAATGTCCAATGGAATGTTAAAAAATGTCTTGTAAGATGGGAAACATGACTTGTTAATGCAGATAGTTAGAGTTCTTGTTAATACAGGCCAGAAACGATATTACTTTTACGTGAATTACACAGTATTCTGTGAAATTTTCGTTTTATTCCCAGGTAATTGTGTATAAATAATATAATGAGTCCATTTGTTATTAAGTTCTAGGGTAGATGTTATTCTTTACCTATATAGTAACTACTTCAGTTAACTTCTTCATATATTCCTTTATAAATTATTTTTTTTATATCAGTTTTTTCTGGTAGCTCTACCGTTATGCTGGCAGACCAAATCAAAATCCCTCACTATTTCAGGCACCTTTGTTACCCTATCTTGAAAAATTAATTTTTGTTTATATTTTTCATCTATCAGTTTCCATTCCTATATTTTCTATTGTATTCATTCATTACATTACCCAATAGCAAATTGGTTGAAAGTTTTACAAGTATCTGAATCTGATAAGTATAATTGGAATCTCTAGAGTAAAATGAGTCAAATGAAAACATTTTTCCCACATCAAAACTAAAGCACTCTTACAACGGTGTATAGAGACTGTACTTCAATTTTAGTGAAAAAAAAATTGTTTTCATTACATGGGCCAGAAGTTACTTTAAATAACTGCATGTCGAGGTTTTCAAATTTTATGAAAATCTCCCTCTACCTTGATCATAAGCTATTATTAATAATTCTATAAAAAAAATTGTAAGTGTAAGGATGTGATATAAATTGTATACTTTTTTAAAAATCTATTACTGTTATTCGTTATAAGCAATACACTTATATAAGCACATAAGCAATACACTCTCAGTTTTCAATCTCAATTTAATTTTAGATTTCCTTGTGCACAAGGTTGTTACATACTCAAATCTTCATACATTACGTTATAAGTACTGTAAAGCAATCATAATTGATTCAGTAACCGTGTCCATTTGTGAATGGATGAATAAAAAATAGAAACATGAAATCAACATAATCGGACAAGTTGAAATAATATAAAATTACACGTTTTTTAACAAAAAAATGGTTTCACAGCCATTCAACAAAATAGAATTGGGAAAAATCATTGGTGAAACTATGTGAAGTAAGAGTAAAGATGAAAAAATTGAGGGCTTGAATGAAAAAATACTGAAAGAATAAAAAGGTTAAATAAAAGATGTAGAAAAACATTATAAATGAAAAGTTAGTGGGAGATATGAAAAATGGTCCTTACAAATTCTGTCAAGAGGCAGAAAACTTAGAGATGAGCATGAAAAAACACAAAGACAAGCCAACAAAACATACCTGCTGTGCCCATATTGTAAATGTCGGTGGCACTCGAAATCGGAACTGAAGCACTGTAAGCAGTATGAGGGGCAGTATTTTGTTGTTGATTTCTCCATGGTTCAAATTCCTCAGAGCCACTTGCTCCTTCTCCCCCACCTAACTGTTCTTTAGGGCCATTGGACACTATATTATACAATAAAAATAGTATCATACTTCGCTACATATTCCTAATTGGTAAAATTATTTGCTTTGGTTTATGAAAATCCAGTTAAGGAAATTAGGTTTCACATCAAAAAAACACTAATAATTGATCTGACTAAATTTTTAAACAATATTAACCTTTGTCTTTGTGTTTCTTATTTATTATTGAAGTTATTCAAAACAAATATTTGTTACAAACACGGCAGTTTTAGATACATAGAGAGAATAATTATGAAAATGGAATTTAGTTATGTTTCAAAAAGTACTCATGAAATACTCCAGTAGAAATTATCCCATTTGAAACTCTGCTCGATCCTTTCATTATCTACCTACTTATTTTGGGCTTGATTATATTCAGTACCACTGAAGCTGAGGGGTTGTGAAAAATTGTGTCCAAACATAATAAATGATATTTATAATTATTGAAACATACCTTGATTTCCCTGTCCTTTCATCCGCTGATGGATCCATATGAAAATGAAACGATATTGTGTTAATTATGATTATTATAATTGGAAAAATGTTATTTCATTCTCCAAATTATGTGTCAAAACTGTTTTGAATTTACCTGATCTGACACGCCTGCTGACATTGACTAGTCTTTTGGTTAATTTCAGTTCTTGGAAAATAGTCACAATCACTACCACTATTACACTAATTTATGCACTTGCACTAAATATTGTTCAATGTCCATCAACAAACAAAAATATTGTAACAAAATAAAGACTCAATAGTTTAACAATGGCGTTTAGTTTCTAGATAACCTGAACTTTTAACTTTTCCACACGGCAGTGTTGCCAAATAATTAATGTATATAATATGCCACTTGCCATACATTTGTTATATCTGTAGACGAGTTCTCAAATTCAACATGAAATTTCCGGTGAATAAGGTCACCATCGGTGTGGTCATCAGAAGACGCTGGAGGGTGAGAGGTCAAGACGACAGTTCAATATTTAAAATTGTTTTGCGGGGTTTTGGCACCCAGTACCATATCGCGTCAAGTATGGTTGAATGGAAGAGCAAGTTTCGATTGCGTTACTCAAATGACAAGATCAGAACCTGAATTCTGCCCTTTGACAAATATGTAGGAGATATTCAAGAATTGTCTATATTATTCATACCTACTACACTGTACTACATTTTGTCAAAAAAATCAATAATCAATATTTTTGTGGTTGGCCTCATGGCTTCAAACCAGTAGAAACGCTTTAACGTTTCGTATAGATTAATCCATCGGCGAACTCATCGGTGAATATAGGAATTGGTAAATCTTAGGTCAAACAGATCTGTTGTCTCGATTAGATCTGCTCTCAATTACGAGAGCAGGATCAATGTTAGGATTAGACCTCAGAGTAATAATCAGACAGATTTTTTAGTTGTTACTTGTCATATTGAAGACAATTGGTTGAGTTTTAGGTATTTTGTGGAAAATTATTATTGGTGAAATTTTTCACACTTGTCAACGTATGCTATTTTTAAAAAAGGGTTCATGGCACATCTTCGTTGACATTCACCCCAGCCAGGTAGGGGTACACCGCGAAGGGCGGCATGGATGTTTGAGGACTTTCATGTCACCAATCCAACAATCAGTTATGACCCATTCGTCCCTCTGACGAAAAACAGTTCTAAGGGGAGGTGAGCAAGGCTTCGGAACCTGAAAAACATCAAGATGACTGCCGCTTCATCTTCGTTGACATAACGATGCCTTCTTTATTGTTACTCATTCTTCTGGAAATAAAACACCATCTATCATATATTAAATGTTTTGTGAAGACAAATAATGTCACAAATACCAATATAGCGTTCGTTAAACATATTTCGTTTCCTTGACTCTGTGATCATGTGGTGTATAATCTTCATCTCTTTTCTCGGCTCCAGATGTTTAATCCGAACATATCTCATTATCCTATCGTTATTATTACTATGAAATTGTAACATTTACGAACCATATAACTAAAACCAAAAACCGGGAAATAGTAGAGATGACATCTCCCTATTCCAGTAAAAATCTCACAATAAAGTGTTACAGATGTTACAGATTTTCTCGAAGTAAATCGACACATTTCATCACATATCTCTATTTTGTGGCAACGATTAGATTTGACACTTCATTTGACATCAAATTCTGTCGAATGAAAGATGTGTGATATAAAGACTGGAGTAACGTATTGCAAGAATACATAATTTCAAGAATTGTTGAGGAGGAGCCTCCGATACAAGCGTTGTCTTATATAACAGAAACAATAATACTTGAATCATAATGATGAGATCGAATTGAATTGAACAACAAGTCTTTAATGTTTAGTAGGTAATATTTGGTTGGACTATTTCATATTACGATGTTTTTTATTTCAGTTGGGATCCCAGGATTTATTGGTGGCAGGTCATTACACTGTCTTGGAGTAATTCGAATTCTTCTAATATGGTTATCACACCCTCTGAAAATATGTATGACAATTTCAAGCTTTATACTTTATTATCTATCTATATGTCTCCAAGTATTTTTAGTTCCTGTGTATTTGTTTTTTTTATTATTGGCCATACCCCTTAGAATAACATTTGTAGGTCTCAAATTATTGATTTTGTGTCTAATGTGTACAGTTTTACTTCCAATTCTTGCCTACGAAATTATAATAGACAATCTAACATGTAGAAGAAACGATTAACAAGAATTATATAATTACAAAGTCTCTCACTGACTGATTTATATTTCTGTTCATGATTCATATTTTTTCTGTGAGGAGTCAACCGACAAAATATTACATTGTTTAGACGTCAGCGTTCTTACTGTAATGATATCTAATAAGCTGGGTACGTATCCCAAACCGTTACCATTGAATAAGTTTGTGAATATTGTTACACTTTGAATACCATTATCACTTATCAATGATAGTGGAGTACTACTGTATTTTCAAAATGCAAACGATATTCATAGTGCAGGAAATCAAAGAGAGTGTTACGTTTTCCCCCGTGGGTTGACCAATAATTAACGACACTGAATAATTATCAAACTCAACTTTATTTCACATCAAATAAACAAACACTTCGACTAAAACTTCAACTATTATTCGAATGTCTATCGCTTAACTATATCGCTTCGCGTACCGCACTGTAACTTCCACTTGACTGCCTCGATGGGCGAGTGGATGTCGCTTATATTTGGCAATCGAGGATCATGGAAGATTTCTCGGAATTCCATCAAAGACGGTAGCATTATTCTTGCTAAATCTAGAGCGGCAGCGAACATCGTACATTCGCGCGCTCTTAGCTACGTCACAATTGGTTTATGGCTACCAGTGGCGACCGGAGTTATTTTCTTTAGGGCATGATTAACAACACTACGTACCCTTCCTCACTCCATTTAATCCGGATTTCATTGGAATCAAGTTGATTTTTTTTACTATAATCTCTTCAATGTTTCATTGGAAAATTGTACAGCTCCTGTGGAACGATTTGAGGGTGTAATGACATAATAATATTAGGAGTGTTGTATAATTCTGTTATATCAGTAGGAATAGTTATTTGAATACGAATCAACTTATATGATGTTGCACGATAAGAAAGCATGTAATTTATATATTCCGTTATCTAACAAGGTAGATTTATGCATTATATTTTCTCAAGCAACAACAATTGGCACGATTAAAAATACTTTAGATATATCCATGAATTTTCTCATTGAAAATCGAAGAACAACTTCTTAATAAGTATGAGTATAGAGTTTTATAACTAAGCGCTACCATTGTAGACTTTAACCTTCTCGCAACTGAATTTTACAATATTGTATAGTCAAAGTAACTGATATAGTAATCGTAAAGGTGCCGGCGAAGTCAAAGGCCAAAGAAACTAATACAAAGGAATTATGCGGCAACGAATTAGTCCACGTGAACTGAAGAATTGGCGGTTCGCATTGGATAATTTTTACTAACCGATTTTTATGATTGACTGAAGAGTCATAAAATTAAATTTGAAGTCATGTTACGGTGACCAACAGAATGTAGCGATGGTTACCGCCGTTGTGTGTGTTAATAAAGGGGAATTGCTGGAAGGTAGGGGGCACTATATCTCTTACTTGAACTATACTTGATAGTACATCACATAGTGTATTGGTCTATGGTTGATTATTCAGTGAAACATAATCTTGACTGATTCAAACAGTAATAAATACATCATCATTTATTGAAAGGAATGTATTGGGAAGATCATACCTTGATATTAAAATTTGGAATGAAACAAATCTATCCTGTCCCTTAACCTTTAATAAATACAATCATAAACAAATCATCTGAACGAATGAGACATATTTCAAATTACAATAATATCTCCTGTCGAAAAAAATTTACTTGAAAAGAGAAATTCAGATTATTTGAACCCGGGCATGTCATGATACAAAACGAATATACCTTGCCAGTAGATGTATCTGTCATGTCAATAACAGGGTACTGTAATATAATGATATGCGCTGTCGAATAATAATGAGAAAGTACTCTTGAATCCATATCGTTGTCTCTAGACGCTTCTAAAGACAATTCCGTCAATTTATTCCAGAAAATCAGAGTTAATGGAGAACAAAATCTGAACGTACCTATATATGTGACAGCAAGAAAGTTTTTGGCGGATGTTTTAAATTGAAAGTCAACTAATTAAAATAATTGCGAAGTTTCAAAATGCCTCCTTTCATTGTAAATCTTAAATACCATCATCACATTCAGTTGAACCTTTTATCTGTTTCAGTTGGAGGCACTAGTTTTCAGGCCATTGGATTATCGTAGAAAAACTACACTACATTGCAAAAAAGTTTACTCCCCTATTGTGAAAGTATCAGATTGGGAAAACGATCAGATTTCACAGCCTATTGATAATAATCCCTATTGTCCAGAAGGCATCAATTTGCACTGCTCTCACTATAAACATTTTGGTACGAATTACGATGTTCAATGGAGTACCACCACCGGAGATATGTTGAGAGAAGTGCTAACGAAACGACAAGATTTGGAAATGAATCCGAATCCCCCTTTAGTAAATATTTATACGTCTATGAAGTAAGTTTATTTTCTATTCAGGTTTTATTGATGAGGATTGCTTGTATGATGGCCATTAATAACTCGATTCCAAAAGTGTTCCTCATCAGATTGACTTTGCAGGGAAACTTGTAACGACGTACAGCCAATATGCCGATCAACGGAAACAGAAAAATTTTCAACAACAATGCAACACAGCTATCAGCCGCCGTATCCTTATAAATTGAAAAGGGTAATTGAATAATTTTTCATAACGAAATACTCCATACAAATTATCAACTATAAGCTGTACTTATGATGCACTGTTTGGAACCTTTGGTGTAGTAATGAATATTACTGGAGTTTTTTCCTCTTTGAAGATGATCACTTGGTGATCGAAACACGTCTCTAGGTGTAAAAATAACGATTTGGTGTTGAGAAAAAACTCCAGTAATATTAACTATAAGCTGCTTTGAAAAGTTTTGTCCGTTTTAATATGGCATGTGTTATTGTCTCTCCACATCCCAATAAATATTTATTCTACCTTGTGGTAGGTATACTTATACTGATCGATAGAGAATTTTGTAATCTATACATTGAAGCTGTTCGTGTTTTTCAAAATTTTATTTTTTGCCGCTTTTCAGCCTAATAATAATATATGATTTCGTTGAGCGATTTTTGGCCAACTTTTCTATACGAATTCAAATTGAACCAAAGCGCTGCCGAAACATCCCGAAAAATTAACCATATAGTCCGGTCAATGTAGATATTCGAAGCTACCTAAATTCCCACCAAGCTGAGAATCAGTAAAGATTGTTTAAAATATTATTAAAAATAAAATTTGAAAGTTTCCCATCTTTCCTCTGTATGGAAAAAATTTTATTCAAATTCAAAGGTCAAAAAAATGAGTTTTTCGCGATTTTCAGTAAAACGGTAAGTTATCATACCTCAGACAAAAATTGTAGATCATAAAATTATCTACAAAAAATGAACCTATATTTTTTCCTACGAGCTACAGTTTTTGATATAAAATTTAATTTCACCATATTGCCTATCTATACTTGTCCTACATTTATTTTTACAATGTGTCTTTATGTAATAGTCAATAAATCTAATAATATTACTTTAACAAGCTATATAGTATGCTATTTGTTATTATTTCGTCATCGTAATTCATAATATTATTATGTTTACTTATTTCTACACTCTCATAGGCATCTATATAGTTGCCTGTTGTTGCTAACTTGTCTAACTAATCTTAATGAACTGAAGTCAATGGAATGGTTTTGTTGCAAAATATGATGGGCGACTTACTTTAATAGATCGTTTTGTCTGTCCATAATATTTTGCATCGAAGTCCTTACATTCAATTTTGTAAATTCCAGACTTTTCCGAATTCTCGACTTTGTCTTTTGGATTTCCCAAAAGGCTCTGTAGTGTATGACTTTTTTTAAAAACCACCTTCATACCTAGT
>WOGN01002550.1:0-16524 GCA_015342105.1 Leptinotarsa texana
TCTGAATATTCCAACCAGGTGCGGCTTAAGAGTGTCCAGTCCCCACTGAAGTAGGGCTGGTCTTATACCGTCAGGTCCTGGTGACATCTCCGTTTACCTTCTTGAAGAAGTTTCCCTCGCACTTGTGAAGGCAATACTCGTTGAAATTCAGGGTATATTTCCAAAAAAAGAAAATGAATATCAAAAGAGCAGAGATACAGACGTGTTCTACGGGAAAATGAGAAAGCTTTTCGTATCACCTTATTTCAGTGGTACTCCAAGAAAGTTCCAGCTAAAAATGATTGTAAGCTTAAAGAAAATTTTCCTCTAGATTCAAAACTAAAGACACCTAAACCTAAGTAGTATTCCACCTTTCGATCAGCTAAAGATGTAACTTTATGCTAACGACGTGACATTGCTTGCCAGGAATGTCTCGCTAGAGAAGCATGGGCTTTCAGGAAATGTTTGTGGATGGATTGGAACCGAGGGTCCCGTCAATATAACAAGTCTAATCCTAGTTAGTTAAACAGGTTTTAACTCGCTCCCAGAATTAAAACTGCAGACAAATAAAAAAAACAATTTTAGGGCACAGACGTACCTACCTAATTTCAGACGTACCTACATTTATAGCAGGAATATTTCATTAAAAAAAGTTGATAAACCCTATCGTTTTTTTATAAAAACTAATCTGTACTATAATATATTCTTTTAATGGATATATCAAGGACATCGATCGAAGGACTAGGCGGTACAGGAAAAATACAAATAGCTCTTAAGTGAATAAAGTAGAAATGATATTAAAACAAGCATACATCATGACGGGAGTATCATTAATGCAAATGCGTTCGTATAAAACAAAAAGATTTGCCGCATTATGTAAATTGGGCTCCGCCAACAGTTAGCTTGATTATTAGAGAAGTTCGAAAGAAAAACAAGAATAGCGGAGAGATTTATGGAAAACCATGCCGTTTTAGAGCGATTGCCATAAAGATAATTTTGTGCATTATTATAACATGTGCACGATATTAAAGGAGAACCGACGATAAAAAAATTATGAACGTTTTTGTTACTTACTACTATTGGGGAAAAAATCAGATTGTGTTTTTTCAATCCAGAATTTTCACTTCATGTTGAAAAATCATTACTACTTCAGCAACGTAACTGTAATAATGATATTTCTGAACTTCTGGTTGGGTAACAGGATAATTTTTTTCTTGAACAAAATATTTGTTTTGAATTCAATTAAATTCTTCTTCGGGGCTTGAAAAGAAGAATAATTTAATTAAATTCGAATCGTCGACAAGAAAATAATTGTTTTTTTTAAGAAAAAATTGATCCTGTTACCCAACAAACCTTTCTCCAGAAAAATTATTGGATCACTGAGCTACTTAACTGAATAATAATAGTAATAATGATACTCGAGAGTATAATTGTGGCACCCCCGAAAACCGGAAGCACAAGGTCACCCATTTGTTTTATATGGATGTTCTTTAATTTTCCGCCTCTGGAGAGAAGGATCTTCGTCAGTCTTTGAGGGTGGTAGAAGAGTACACGCATGCTATCTGGATAGACCTCAAAAGAGGACGATGTGGGAACTACGGAGAGGATGTGCAGCCTGAGGGACTTATACTTAGCTAGGGGTGGAACAACGCCACTCAAAAGAGGTAACAGCAGTGAAGAACTAGTATCAGCACAAACTTCAACAGATCTGGTCATCGGAACTGTCGGGGAAAAGCAAAGTTGCTGCAACAAATATGCTTACCGTCCCAATGTTACTCTACTCGTTTGGAGTAGTGAAGTGGATTCTCGAGGAGTTGTATCAACTCGACGTAAAGATCCGAAAAATGAAGCATCTCTATAGGAGTTTGCATCCCAAATCGCCCGTTCCACGGCTGTACTTCCCCCGACAACAGAGATGCCGTGGACTTTTGAGTTTGTAGTGTCTACACGACAGCCTGTAAAGTCGTCAGGAGTTCGGATCCTCTTCACTGCATGGTATGCGACCATGAGAGATCAGGAATTGGAGCATTCGTCTTTAGGGCAGCTGTCCGAGCAACTGATGAACTCGGTTTAGTTTTCGTTACTGAACCAGGTGATCACAACTCTGTCACCAAGTTGGAACCCGTTCAGCAAATTCTCATATAAAAGCCGCAGAGATCACTTCACTTCTGCGGAAACCCAAGGATAAACCAATGCATGGGGTTTCCTTCAATAACATTCAATACATTGGCTTATTAAAGCGCCTGACTTTCGCTTTTCTCAGGTAGAGTGTGCTGAAGTCGGAAACTGCGGGGTGTCTTCAATACTATAGTCTACCGCAGTCGCGTGGTGGGTATAGAGGGTATAGCATCTCAAGTACATGCGGTGTCGGCCCCAAAAGTGCTATATTACCATCTATGGCACTCTTTCGGTATTGACGAGACATCGGTGCTGTATTTATTGGAACTATTCGTTCCTCACCTCATACAAGCTAATAAGCCTGATGTAGTCCTTCTCGACCACCAGAGCAAAATGATATTTGTCGTGGGGGTTTCAGCTCCTGACGATACGAATATCGTCCGAAAAGAGGAGGAAAAACGGATAAAATATCAAGATTTTGTCTTCGAACTCCGCAGACTCTATACAGGCCACTCTGTCAAGATGGTTGTTATTATTGGAGTCCTTGGTTGAATGATACCCTTTCTATTCTGGTATCTTAAAATTATACCAACTTGCCGCACTAAGGCAAGCAGAAGATCCAGATGCAGAAGGCTGCCATTCTTGGGTCACTGAACTTGTACCTGATCCTCGGACCCAATGATCACTTACCCCACGGTGTGGGGAGTGGTCGTTGGTTGTTAATACTGGCGCGCCCTCCCAAATGTATCGGGGCTTCGGGGGATAGGGCCTGACCAGCGTAAACTATGGTTTAAAAAATAATAATACGACTAGAATTGTGGAGAGGAGAGCAGCGTATAAACGGAAACATCTCGAACCATCTTGTTCTTGGGGTAGAACAATACTTCTCAAGAGTTGTTGATGCGGATATACTTGCTGCAAGGTTTGTCTCACTTCCTTGAATTTTGCCAAGACAGAAAATAAATCCAAATTCGATCTTTTTACAACCTGTGGATTAAAATCATATCAGAACTCAAAAATAAGAAAGCTCCTGGTATAGACGGTACGAAACCGTAAGCACTGAAAATTCCATGAAAATAGCGGCATCTTTATGTCATGTTTTGAATGAAGTCCTAGAAAAAGGGGTGTTTTCCAAATAATTCAAAACTGCAGTCACTTCCTCAAACTATGGACCTATCTGATTCATCACTTTGCTAAAATTTCAGAGAAAATTATCAAGGTACGAATACAATGTTTTTCAAACAAGAATAAAATCATCTACTCCTCCTTGGGTGTTGAACCATGAGGGCTACAAATATTTCTTGATAGTGTCCCCCTTGACTATAAAATTGACCTGTTTATTTGATTCCTCATATTATTCACTAAAAGGAAGATATTAAGGGCGAGCAATTTTCAAATATTCGTTATCAACATATGAAATAAACGCTGCTAAAAATTTAGCAAATGAGGTTACAATACTGGGTGGGTTTCTATATTATATTTTATCTATATAGAACAATTCAGGAGTTCTTGAACCCCCTTAATTTACACTGTATAAAAACCAGAAATTTGATGGATTGGATTCAAGATAAGCAGATTAGTTGAAAGCAGATAAATGTTGCAAAATTATTTCCTGGATCTTCAAAGTTCGTCATCATGCTTTGGTTGATTTGAAGTTTGCTAGAAGCACTCTGTTTAACCGAATTAATACTCGTATATAGCTGTGTTCCCTCAGTTGATATTAAACTATTTTGGGTGTTTTGTATAGAAGGAGGAAAGTTGTACATTTGCGGCGAGAAATATCATTAATAATGGATGTCGGCATACGTGTTTCTGTAAAGAATAATGAGGCTCATTTTCTTCGTGTATTATGAATGAAAACGAGATTTAAACTTTAATAGATGGTGATGCGTTAAGGTTTGGATCATCTTTTTTACCTTTCTGCTGCAAGAAAGATAAACAGCTATATAATTCATATCCCCTGGCACAGTTCGGAGATAAGTTTACATGGTAAAGTTTTCAGCGCTTGCAGCCGTTGAGATGATATGTGGTAAAAACCGAAACACTGAGGACTTTTATCATATCCGCTTCCGTCAACAAGTTAAGTATTTCGTAGGCGACATATTCCTCTTTTTTCAGTTGGAGAAAATATTACCATAGAAAAGAAATAACAGTTAATGGTGACGATTTACTTGCTCTTTGGAAAGCAGTGAACAAGGTGACAATCGAAACAAAACAAGTTGAAGTTACAATAATAAAATTGTTGAAAACAGCCAAAAAGTCAATTAGAACGGATACGTTTCCGCGGTCAGCAGTATGTTGTCCTTGAGTTCGGGTTGAACCGCATCTGTAGTTTTGTGTTCAACGTTTCGGCTCCCATTTTGGATCCATTTTTCAGGCTGATTTATACTTATCTCCTTTGTTTGAATAATGATAATACATTTGATAACAATTCATAATTCCGCAAAGGAAACTCTTTACCATTAAATTGATGAATGTAGCCGTTAATACGTGGTAGGAAATCATAATGAGGAAAAGAGAAATGGAACTTTCTATGTTTTTTACCACTTTTATTTGTAACTAACGTTACTGCAGTTTCCTCCTATATGGACATTTTCAAACTTATACAAATAAAAACTTGTCAAGTTGACTTGGGTGTCACACCAAAAGGTGGTTCCACTTATGTTTCGCTTGCGTTTACGCAGCTATTTTTATCAAGTACTTTTCTGGTTTTTCACATTTGGTCTTCAATCGAGGACCGCCTGCCCGGTACTGACGATGCCCAATAGGCTGAATCAGCTGTCTACCGGTGGCACTTAGATTGAAATCAATATGGGAATGATAGGAGAGAGAATGTTAGGTCTTGTTTTGCTATGAAAAAGAAGAAAACAAAAACCAAAACGGGGTGTACAGCATACAATGCCCGGACTGCAACAAATTCTATATCGGCCAAACCAAGTTAAAACTGATCCAAAGGTACGATGAGCACAAAAAGGTATACATAAACACAATTGTATAGAAATCAAACCTCGCAACACACGCCATACAAAACAAACATAATTTCCCCCTACCAGAAAACTTAAAACTCATAAAACAAGTCAATAAGGCAAACCGTATGGACATTTGGGAAAACTTAAGCATCCATAAATTCAACAGTTATAGATCACTTATCGCGAAACAAGTGTAAATCAAAACACAACAAAAATTCAATATACTAAACAAATCAATACACACTACTAGAAATAGTAAACCTAAAGAAGATCCAACGCAAAGAATAGTACCTGCATTGTAACCCAAATACAGGCAAATTCACTTAAAGAACCCGGAGTAACGGCATTGAGGCGTTTGTACCGTATAAAAGGACATACAACAGGATGAGTAGAGCCTAGATGATGATGATAGCACGACCAACTGTCTAAAGCGCTCGCAGATAATTAAATAGAAGTTATAAAGCTTCAAATCCCTTTTGTTACTTACATTGTTATATAATGAATCTATTCACAACATCTCAGGAAAATTCATAGAAAGAAGGACAGCTAGATCACCCTGTACATGCCTAGAAGTTCATATAATTGGCATGAAACAAGAAGTACGAAATGATATCTGTTAAATAAAATTGAAAGAGACATCATGAACTTGTTGTAAATATTTAGAAATGATAAAAAGTTTGAAAATTATTGTTGTAAACCGTTTCCCTATTTACGGGCATGATATGATGGTAACGAAGAATTCATATGTTCAGACATAAGTGAAGTTAAACATGTTTTCCGTAAATGTCAAGGAAATATGTGTCTACATTTAGAAATAAGTAGCAAATTTGTAGAGAAAATAGTTCTTGAGATATCAAAGTAAATTTGAAGTTACAAAAATGTATAGTTGGTAACTAAGGAAAGGGGAAGATTTTCAACTTTTTTATCAACAAAACATTCTCAAGGCGACGAAAGGAGACGTTACGCAAAATTGTTTTTCCTAGAATTAAATTAAAATTTATAGAAAAATAGTATATATTGAATAATTATATAGAAAAATAATACTAGGAAGAAGTGATAATAATACTAACCTGTATAAGTCAGTTAAAACCGGGGAAATCAAGAAATTCATTACTTGAAGAATTTCAAGCAGACGAGAGAAGAATCCGGTGGGAAGACACAAATTTTCACTGCACAAAATCCACAGAAGGAAAACCAGGTATTTACCTCTTTCCATATTGAACATAATAAAATATATGCATATATAAATAGTTTGTCCAAAAAATAAACACTGGACAATTGAATAGATTTTGAAGGGATTTTTTTCTCGACCAGCACATGAGGTGGTATGAACATGTTAATCACTTGATCAATAGGATGCATCATATCCAAAAACCAATTTAGTAACTTTGTATAACAGTTTGGCTGAATCTGTCCTAACTTACTACATTACAGCATGGGATAGCGCCTTCAAAAATATCCTTGATCCTTGCACAAATTTCTTTAGTGAAAATTATTTCCAAAAAAAGAAAAACGATTTATAATTCTACAACATTATTTTACAACAAAACATCGACAATACATTTAAATTACTTATCTATTTACTTCATCTGGGTCTATTTAAACATCAGAACATTCAAAAGTCTTGAAAATGATGTAACAAGGCCTACTATAGTCACAATATTACAAATTCCACTTTTCAGGAAAACTCATTCCCAAAGAAGTATTTTTTATTATGGCCCTAAATTTTTCAACCTTCTTCCCGAAAACCTAAAAACCATAAATGGAATAAGAAATTCAAAACTGCCTTAAGAAATCATATACAAAGAAACCCAATACGTTTCTAAAATCAATAATGTTTCAACTTTGCTATCATTCGCCTATCAATATACTTTAAATTGAAATAGAGCTTTTCCTACCTCTCCTGCCAACAACTCACTAAAACCACTAAACCCCTTCTATTTCACTCATTGTATTTATTAAGAATATCTATTTCATGTATTCCAGATCATGATACAGGTATATTTCATACCTAGGTGTAAGCCGCAGTTGTCGGTTGATTAGTCAAACCACCAACACTGACAAAAACTTGTTTATGTCTCGCTTGCGTTAACGAGGTTATTTTTATCAAATACTTTTCTTGGTTATTCACATTTTGTCTTTTATCGGAGACTGCCTGCCCGTTACTGACGATGCCCAATAGGCTGAAACAGCTCTCTACCGGTGGCTCTTAAATTGAAATCAAGATGAGAGTGATCAGAATTGTTTTAATCTATTTATCTTTTGATTTTCATGGAAAAACTGAAAACATAACATGCAAACCTTCAAAAGGAAGATTAAAAATTTGGTGATTAAAACATGCGTACAGGTGTTGGGAATAACGGTTGGGTTTTGCGATAACACTCCAGTAATATGTTATAACAAAGGATGTTTGGTAAAAGGTAAGACCTCGTCAATCCTTAGCTCGCACAAGTTTCGACTTCTGAAGGTTGCGGTTTGTAGGGGTACAACAGCTGGTTAACGGAAAAACAGATTTTAAACAGAACATATTTTTTTTTAAGTTTAAGACACCATTTAAATGGACAACCTTCAGTATAATATAATTTGAGGTATTGAGGTAATTAATATTTGTCAAAATATCATATGACGCAATATCTTTCAGGCGTACTTTTTGATTATAATTGATGAGAGATGTGATTACTGACGATTATATCTCACTAGAGGTATCATCGAAGTAAACTATTATAGAGCTTCCAGTGAAAGACACAAGAACAGATAACGAGTTCTTGGTAATAACCTTGAAAGGTCGTAGACACTAGTGGAAGCGCTTGCGGTGTATTCTCATCGACTTTTAATTTCTAATGATTATTACCAGAGGCAGCATATTTGGTAGTTCTTCATCTGTGACATTTTTTCTCTGTTTGTCACCTTTACAATGGCGATGACCTTCACAATGACTCGTAATCTTAACTCAGCACAGACATTTTCGAATGTAATCGTTACAGTCGTATTCAAACGTACAACCTGAATTTCTCAATCTGTATATTTGTAGATTATTAAAAGCAAGTGCAAGTGGAATTACACATTTCTTTTGCGGTTTTCCAAAATATTTACGAAATTATTGATAAACTGCTTTGTTTCTTGTTCTTCCCCCTGTAAAGTTGTTGGATGATTGCTCGCGTTCAGCCTATTCCCCCCCCCCCAAAAAAACACAGAAAAATCTCCCAAATAACTATAGACCAGTCGCTTTGCTATCAATGATATCAAAAAACATGTAGAAAGTCGTAAACCAACATATCCTCCAATATTTGTAAGGCTTCAACATCTTGAGCGGTTTCCGGAAACAAAGATCAACAGACGATCTTTTATCCTATGTCACCTTTATTTGTGCTTTACGATATCGATAAATCGATTCGTGCTTTCAATAAACATTTTCATGGTTTTCATGAACGCATCAATTCCCTCGGTAAACGATGTTTATCATGTATTCATAAATGAATTTTCATGAAATCCATGAAAATCTGTTCATTCAATGATTTTTTTTCGTTAATTTAATTAATGTGATTCACGGTCGACATTAAAAGATTTATTATTACTATATATTTTGTTATTCATGTTTAATTGTATATTTCGGTGAGAAACGAAGGAATTCTTTTGTTATTTGGTCAACTTTATGTCAGCTCAGTTTACAATAATCATGAAATACAAATCAGTTAACATAATTTATAAAAAGAGAAAAAGAAAACACCTCAAAAGTGCTGCTTCGTTCCCTCCTATTCATAAAAGAGGACATATGCCTCGCCATTCACAAGCGATTTTGTTGAAATTGGGGAGACGTGTGAATCGTTGTATTCATGCCACGTGCCTCTATAAGTGTCTGCAACATGCTTTGTAATGCCCTTTGTAAGTAGTCTCACTATGATTCGAAAGTGCATATAGATTATGACGACAAGGAGCCACATTGTCTGCCGCATAATAACTCATATCTAATCCTTCTAAAAAACAACATTCCATTTGCCTCTGAACCTTTCCGTTTGGAAGAATCTTTAAAAATTAAATACTAACATACGGGGAAACTTATGGATTGATAGGGACTTTGTGCATTTTCTTACTTCCTTGCACCTCGTACACGTTGGTTTTTCATCTTCATCCAGAGTTTTCTTCCTTGTGAAGGAATCCAAACGTTGTGACAAGCTCAATTGGCCAGTTCTTTGTGATATGGGGAGAGACAAATCCCAGAAAGAATCGAAGGATACTGATGAGTATCCATAGTGTGTGCGCTTCATAGTGGATTTTAATAAACCAACGAAATTATATACAATCTTAAAGTTGTTCATCCATATCTCAGCCAGGACTCTTGCGCTTTTCCGCTGTAGCTCAATTTTTCGTTATTCTCCGTTAAGATCGGTTTAGGTTTCTCAGTAATTCTGTTGAGGTCCTCATGTAAACCTTCTGAAATATATCGAAAGAATTCCAGGGCGCCTTGATAAACAGATCCCATGAATCGAGGGGTCAATCTTTAAATCTGACTTTTTAAGTAGGTCGATGAATCTTCTCACCACAATTCCTCGATAACTTCTATGAATGCTTTGCTTGAAGCAACTTCCATACTAGAGATACTAGTATTGATATCTTCCATGTATGTATCCTTTTCTGAATATTCCAGCAACAATCTTGTGTTTGATAAACTTTGGATTACACCGTTCATGAAACAGGCATTTCCAATATTTTTTCAACCTATTAAGCCCAAGAGTTCTGACTGAAGAATGTATCACTGATCTAATGTTGTAACTGTTGCTTCTACGTTCACCACTGGTGTCTTCTTCTGAGTAATCACGGTTACGATGATTCACTTATTCATTGGATCGGTAGGATTAGGAATTCGAAGGTAAACGTCTTAAAACTGAATTAGATATGGCAGACGTTTTGAATTTGATAGAAGATAATTTTAGAATTTGTTCATATTTTTCGGTATTTTCTGGAGGAAGCTTGTGGGGAGAATTACAAGAAATATGGAAGGTTTTACGAGGAAACAATATCTCATCGTGACTAGGGTATAAATATGACTTGGAAACAGCGGGATGAAGAAACATTTCATCCAGTGAATGCGACGATGGAATGGTGCCAAAAACAGAAGCTGGCATGCTACGCTGTTTATCTGTACAATTTTTTTGGATTAGAAAGGTGGTACATCTTTTTTCTTCAGTTCCTTCATTCATCCTTATGCCAACTTCATCAACAAAATTCAGAGATGAG
Organism: Leptinotarsa texana; assembly: GCA_015342105.1. Taxonomy (NCBI): domain Eukaryota; kingdom Metazoa; phylum Arthropoda; class Insecta; order Coleoptera; family Chrysomelidae; genus Leptinotarsa; species Leptinotarsa texana. Next base: position 10,302 of record WOGN01002550.1, read on the forward strand.
GTGCCAAATTCACCGAAAGTTTCTACAGCCACAGGATAACATTTAAAGTTATTTTCGATATTTAGATACTTCTGCTGTTTTGCTTTCTCACTGGTTATGGCAGCAGCACCTGCATTTTTGGACGTTCCAACTAAATGAGATGGAGCCAATATGTCCGCACATGTGAAATCCCAAACGACAGCTTTGCCACATTTCCAGGGAAGAATGGCCATTCCATCAGGACGTTTGCCATCATCACCATAAATGGTTCATGATTATCATTAATGAATGTTGTTTTATTCATGAATATTTTCATAAATACAATGAATCTTAGGGCGTAAATGTATTCATCTCAAACAACAGTGTTCATTTATTCGAGATTGATTTTTTTTCATGATAACACTGAACGATTAGATTAGAGGTTCTCAAACTTATTTTGTCTACCGCCCACTTCAAGAATTAATTATTTTCTAGCACCCCCCCAATTTTTTTTCTGTACTACATCTTAAGAATCACAATCGCAGTCATTATTTTAATAATTAAATTATGTGTGTCATGTGAAAATAAGACTTTCTGATGAGCGTAATATAAAACATCATTTTGTAATATTTTTTAATATTTATGTTATGAAAAGTAACATTTCAATTTGAATTTTGAAATTAATTTGATGTAAAGGATGAATTTGCTGATTTTGTTAATATCGGGCTCAAATTTACTCAAAAACAGCCGTAAGTCACCGCGTTCGGTAATTTGCAACCGATTTTTTTAAGTTAGCAACGTTGCCACAGCATTAAATCCATGTTCACACAAAACAGTGATGGAAATGCTATCAAAAATCGTTGAACGATGGACCATAATTCAGGGTACAATTGCGTGGTTGGCTTTTGTAGCCAAAATTCTTGGTATCCATTTATCCATTTATCAGTTGTATGAGTTTTTATTCCAGATGGGGTGATCCTGCTGTATTGACAATTGAAAAAGGATTTAGTACCCTGTCCAGTATTTTCAATTTTAAAATGTCCTGGAATCGTTCTGCGAAATCACTGTGTAGGTTCTTCAAATGTTGGCAGTAAACAAGTCGTCGTCGTTGAAGGATACTGCTGAAAAGTTAAGGAAATTGCGAAACTCACTTCTGCCGATATTATTCTTGTATAAGAGCAATTTGGATACAAAACCAGTAATGGCATTTTTTGTTTTAATCAAATTCAAGTCGTCACCTTGAAGTTGGAGATTGATTCACATAATTAAATAATTTATACAGGTCTGTCAAGTAAGCAATATCATTCTTTGAAGTGATGAGGTCGTACAATTATTTGTCTTTGTTTTCCAAGAACTTGCTTCATTGGTTGGTAAAGTGGACTTATCTAACTGAATTGAGAATTTAGAAGTCTTCAGATGATTGAACAATAACTTTTCAATGTTTTCAGCCATCTCGTCAATTCGTTTTTGTACGGAACTATTGCTCAAAGGAATTTTTTGGATTTATTTCCGGTAAAATTGAATCCTCCAAAATAGTGTGAGGTTTACCTGTTCGAACAATTAGCAAGGAAATATTGTAGGAACCTCGGAGTCCGTCGTTGTCTTGCTTAGAAGCTACGGAAAAAAGTTTTGACCCAGTTGGCTGAGCTGAGTGTTTCTTTTCCAGTTCTTGGAAATAAGTCACTTTTTTGTCTTTTTTATCTCAATGCATTTTATTCAAATGATCTTGTAGCTTTGAGGGTTTCATCGGTTCATTCGAAAATGTTTTTTGACAAAGAAGGCACACAGGCGAAAATGGATTTGTGGGATTTTGAATGAGTCCATATTTTATATATTCCGCGCTATACTGCCGCTTCTTCTTCTTTGCTTCCGACATAATTTTGTCTTTAAAAATTCCGAAGTAAGAAGTAAAGAATCAGGTATTGAAAACTTGCTAATAACACCACTCACAGTATTCACCACGCACGTACACCACTTTATCTAGCTAGTCGCTAACTAAATCAACTTGTTTTTGTAATATCGTCGAATGACATTACTGGCTGGACGGCGCGCGCTTTTATATGAGGTAGCGGGCGGGCCTAGTACTTTCGAGAATGGAGACTAGAAACTTCTCGCTTCGCATTGAAGCTTACCGCCATCTATTGCACAGTTTTACAACTATCGGAGAGGAAATAGTCACTGTCTAGTCCCCCAGATGGCGTTACACGAGGAAAGGCGCGCGTTAAGCGTGAAGGAGCGGTAAAGTTTGTGTTAAAAGTAAAAAACAACATTTTTAAATTAGCCATCGCCCCTCTAAACCGTTTCAACGCCCCCCCAATCTTCTCTGTGCTCTTTACTGACCCCCTATAGGCCTCCAGCACCCACAAGAGGGCGTTATTGCCCACTTTGAGAAAGACTGATTTGGATTATAATTGGTAAATGTTATTGTGATCATGAATATCCATAAATATCCATAAACTCAAATTACTAATTTCATGTAAACATTTTTTTTATTGTAAAATGGTAACTTAAGGAGCAATCTTTATTTGTATGCAATACATCTCATTTCAAGATTTCGTATGTCATTGTAACCACATCCAAGTAAATATTATTACATTACAAAAACCCGGTATCAGTAATTGAGCTAGAGAAAAATCCATCAAATACCCTCGCGTCTTTTATTTTCAAATATCCCATAAATCCTCCATATATCAGACCGTATTTTTATGGTAGTTTCAATCACATTGAGTGTCCATTAAACAAATTACCGTTGTGTTATTGAATAACGTTGAATAACGCTTGTCCTTGATGGGCTTCTTAGTTGTTTGGTAACACAGCACTGGTCGTCATTATCATTCATCATCTCGTGTGTGTTGTTAATGTTTTATGGGTTCTCCCTATCTCTTTCTCGTCCGGTTCGAATGAGTCAGGTCCAATGGAATTTTCGATTCGTCAACATCAACGTACATTCTTGAGAATTCGTGTGACGAAAGAAAGAACGAACAGGGGAGAAGGACGTTGGGTGGTGTATAAAAAGTCAAATTGTAGAAAATGGCTTATTATTTCAAGTTCCTTTTCTGTTCCATCGGCTCCCCTGAAGCCTTGGCAATCAGTTGTAGTATTCAACCTAGTTCAACTCGACGAACTCTAATAATAATAATAATATCTTTATTTTCCAACAGTTGCCCATTTATAGGACAATTTACAATGCTTAAATGCTAACAAAAATAGAAATGAATGCAGAAGAAAACTATTCTTTTTACCTAAATTAAGTGCATGTTTTCACCTCTGCAAAAATAGTGTAAGGTACACCATTTACTGATTGTAATTTTTATAACTATAGTTTTAGTCTCAGTTGAATATTATATAATACACAGTCCACTGCTAACAATTGTAGCTGTGTGTTATCTTATTTTTTTTTTAATTATTTGTGTCAATGGTGATAGATGTTAGCATTTATCAATAACACAATTTATTATCAACAAAACACAATGACAAACAAAACACAAAGAAGAAAATTACAGGTTAACCTCGAGGAACCAACGCTAAGTCTTTTCTCGATCAGCGAGGAGACAGTAGAGTGGATTCAGTTCTCGGCGGAAACCCCTGAATAAGAAATAGTTCTGGGCCGAAATCTCAGAACAAAATGAATGCCTCGGCTAAGAAATGTGGATCAACCACTTGGGCCCGAATTCCTTTGTCTTAATCCATAAAAGTGTTAAAACTGAGTACCTACTCGAAACATCACAAGTGGTGTCTGTCGTTCTAAATATTTATCTGTTTTTCAGCAATAAACTTTCGTTTCGAGAGAAGAGAGCATTTCAATGATATGCGATGAGATAAGTAAAAATAAAAATAAAAATTAAAATAAATGAATATTACTGGAGTTCTTTCCCAACACCAAATCGTTATTTCAACACCTCGACACCAAGTGATCAACTTGAAGTTTTATCTTCATAAACTCTGTGGTGTAAGAAACCAACACTCTAGAATGTGGTTTCAGCGACACATAATCATACAAATATATTATGAAAATGACTCTCATGGAAAGATATGCTTTGTGAAAATAATCGCAAAATTATTATTCCTGCTGAACGCTCAACTTTCCGATTCTTGTAATTAATCTATCTTAAATTTGTTTCAGGTATGTCGAAGTCATCCATTTCGTTTGGTGAGTATATATAAGTTGAAAGAAACTGCGTATTATAGAAGTCTCAACTGAAACTTTTTTCTATAAAAAAGCACATTTGAGAAGAAAATGTATTACGTCAGTTTGTAATTTTTCATTACTTCGATTTTGTTTGAATCTGTAACTGAAAATAGTATCAAGAAGACTTTATTACTCGTTCTCCGTTGAGAAATTTCAAACGCTTTGAAAATCCCTTTGGAGTCATTTTCAAGACAGTCTGACTACACTGAAGTCTCAATCTGCCTACTCCTCACCTGGTAACACGCTTTCAGGATTTGGTGAAAAACGTCTGACTGCCTTAACAAACGAGATGATTCACAAAGTCATTCATGGAGATCATTACTGTCATCATTTATGTCCAGGGCCATAAATATCAGACTAGAGCCTGTGGACCGTGTATGGCACGAAGGTCTTCTGCATAAACTAGTTGCGTTCGACCTGCCTCGGGGCCTGATCCGGGGAGTGGGTCTTTCCTGAAAGACAGAACATTTCAGATTAGAGTAGAGGGCTTCTGTTTAACAACAGAGATCCTCGCTGGAGTGCCACAGGCCGTGCTCTCTCCAACGCTATACTCTCTCTACACCAGTGACCTTCCGAAGTCTGAGCGTGTGAAGATATCTCTTTACGCCGATGACACGGCTCTCCTCTCGTCTTCCATAGGTCGGGACCTCGAATGGAAGATCCAAGTGAACCCGTGCAAAACTCAGACGATAACTATGGGAAGAATGATATCTTCTAACCTCGATCTTCTAATAGACCGTAGGCTTACCTGGAACCCGCACATCATAAACGTGAAGGCAAAGATCCAGGGTCGGATCAAAAGTCTATACCCTCTGATCAACAGATGATCTAAACAGAGCCTAAAGAACAAAATTACGATCTATAAAACGATGTTTAAGCCTGTCATTATGTATGCTTCAGGCGTCTCAATTCTGGAGAGATTGCAAAACAAGTTGATGAGGATGATTGTGAATGCTCCGTGTTTCGTACGGAATGAAGCCATCCGTAGAGATTTGCAGCTGCGTTCCATTCAGTCGAGGAATTGGCAAGTTTTTGATAGTGCGGAAACTCACGATAATCCTTTAGTCAGGGAAGCTATAGACTATGCTGTAGACGACCCCTCCCGATATAGAAGGTCCAGACACTCCGTCGAATGAGGCCCTTATGTCCCCAGTTTCAGATGAACAGTCTTTTCATCTGTCTCACCCCAGCCAGGCAGATGTTCACCGTGAGGGGCGGTACCGATGTCTAAAGACATTCATGCCGCCATCCCATCAGTTATGACCCATTCGTAAGGGTAAGGGAGCCAGGATCCAACTTGTTTAAAATTAAGATGACTTTGGTTTTTGGTCTGAACCCACAGTCGACGCTTGGAAGACGCTAACTGCTGACGGAACAAACACACAAACACACACCTACTTTCCAGGTTTGATGGCCGATGTTTACAGGGTTTTTATGCCAGACGTTTCGTTTACGACTGCGGTAGATGATGAGGAAACGAGCAAAGTGCTCCAATAGTCCCTATAATAAATACTGCAGTTCTCTGGTTCTCCAGATTTTTACATTGATGGAGGCAGTAGCGAACAAAACCGGTATTTTGCGTTTCATATTCCATTGAAAATGCCTCTGAAAAAATATGAACTAAGTTTACTTTGGTCGATTTTGATCTGAATCTTCATAATAATAATAATAATAATAATAATAATAACTTTATTCACAACGTATAAAGATTAGAGTACAATTAAAATATGTGAACAAAGTTGTTTGGCGATAATAGCAGACCTCTTGTTTCGCAAGAGGTTTTAAAGAATATGTAAGTACATACATATTTGTATAAAAATATGTACTCTAACAGATTTTTTTAAAATTGTCTATCTTTTTCGAGAATGTGTTTTCTTATTTCTTTCTTGAATATTGGTTTGGAATAAGAATTTTTTATTTTGTGAGGTACGGTGTTATATAATTTAGGTGCCATGAAAGAATATGCTCTTTGTGAAATTGACTTTTTAATACTAGGATATGCTAGTTGGTTGCGATGTCGTGTGTTATAGTCGTGGTTTCGTGATGATGCTTTATTTTGCTGAAATGATACTTCCC
>WOGN01002552.1:0-11538 GCA_015342105.1 Leptinotarsa texana
TTTTTTTTCCAATTGATATTTAGCTATGTCTGTTTTCACATTAAACAATGCCAGTTATTAACATAGGATAAGAATTTTTTACGTAATTTGTTTATTAAATTGTTTTAAACAAATAGGGAAATTCAATATTTTCGAAAAATTTTATAAACTTTTGTAACCTATGGTCAATGGTAGAGTATGAAGATCGACGTGACATTATGAATTATACCCTAATGGAGAAACAACATGGAAAAAACTCGTACAGTACTTTTTATCTGTAGTGACCTTGAAGAGATATTAATCCACAGTAGTTGCTTTTATATAACATCTTTTGATACATACTTCAGGGGTCTATAATCAACATCCTGATTCATTACATTTTTTATTTTAATTTCTTTTGAGCTGTTTCCTGGTCGTACCTTCTCTTTCTCTCTCATTTTTGTGTGATATCAATTGATTTGAAAAACTTTTCAAACTGGGGAAAATGTGATGCTCTATAAGTCTGTCCTATATAGACATTTTCACGTAAATGTAATAATATTACTCAATATATATATATGGGAAGAATTAACTACTTCTTTGAATGAGGGCGATGATATCTTTCCGAACGAAAACGCTATATATGAGAACAACTGAGAACTAAATCCTCAAATTTCAAAGATAAATAAGGCCCCCCAAGGCGGTCAGTTGCAAAGCCAAGCTTCGACATCGATCGCCCAAAGAGATTGGCCCTCTGTTTTTCACTGCAGCTTTTATTTCAAGGTGACCAGTTAAAAACCAGAGCCCAAACACAACTTATTTATGATTCAATACTACCGTTTCGACCCGCCATCCGTTTCATTAGTGGTGCAAGGCTGAACCACAAATGCATTGCTGGACACAGCCATTATTAAAGGACAATCCTGAGTAAGTAAGGAAGTGGAAGAAAATTTCAACACCGAAAAAATACAAAACGTTCAAGGTATTATGAAATTTCTTCAGGAAATATCATGAAAAACTTATTTTTGAGTGTATTACGTATATGTTGAATTTTTTCCGCTTATGCTCTTGAAAAGCTCTCCCATACATTATTTTGGTGATCCGCCCTGTAGAATATCAACATTTCTCCAGCTCTTCCTTGCAATTATCGATTGTCTTCGCTAGTTTGAACTTTAGTAGGACCGCCGAAAGTGACGAGACCTGTTTACTCACGAATTCCTCTGGAAAGTTACTTCAGTACTCTTTTCGGGAAAGTAATGTTGACACAAAATGCTAGCCTAGAGCTCGAGCACAATCCCCAGGAGAAATTTCAGTGGAACTATTACGGGAGCAAGACTTGCCCGATACGGGTTTTGAGGATAAAATATTGCGAAAGGTGTGGTGACAGGGCTGAATTTAATTTATATATTTCTATTTGGATATGTTTGCGGCGAGAAAGAAAATTCTATTCATTCTATAAGATGACGAATATGTATTTATAAATGAATGAATGATTCTAAGTAATTATGACAATACTTTTCTTCAAGTACGTTTTGCTAAGCAAGTTAGCATCATCAGTAAATGATTCAACATGGTTGACATGTCTGAATATTCATGTGTCACAGTTCATTGGTATTACGTTCTTAAACTTCAAAATCATTCAATGAACTGATCTTCTGTTTTGAAATTATACAGTTTCTTACGAAAAAACGAGAATAAAACCGAATTCCGAAACTGGAAATGAGCATGTACATCAATTTTTGAGTTATGACGTTGCAGCAAATGAGTGGCAAAAAAATTATTATTTTTCAAAATATAACAAAATGAAAGTTATTAGAAATTTGATGATGAATTATGTCTCACTGATTGTAAGTTGCTTCCTGGCATTATTATAACTTCATTCGCTCGCTCGCCTTGTCACATTTGTCATAAACGTAACAATATTATCAGATGAAAAGTGAAGTTCAATGGAATTGTTTCCCAAAGAATTATTTCGGCAGTTATTACATTTTTCAAGTTTGTGACTCTCGATAATACATTGAAAATTATACTCACGTCTGTGTGGATCAAAGAGGTCCTAGAGATTCCGTTATGACAGGAGGTACTTAAAACTCTACTAGATTTACTACTTGTTTGGTGTATATGGGATCCATAGTCTGATGAGAAGTCTCTGGTATTGTGTACAGACTGGAACAAAATTGTTGTTGTTAATAATAATTCAACAGAAGACTTGCTGGCTGTGAACATTTCAGTTTGAAAAATAAATAAATGTAGATCAATAGAGAATTTGCTGACGCTTTGTAAAGGTGAACTTAAAAGTTCATCGGTCTGGCATAAAGCTTTGAAAAAAGGTCCAGTCAGTCAAAAACTGTGACTGCTCAACAAAAAATATTTTCTTCGGTCATCTCACCATTTTTTAATATTTTTTTTACTCTTTACCCTCTCTTGCCAGTTGATCTCCCTCCCAGAGACCCTCACTTTCCTAGCCAGAGAAGATATCGTTCTTCCCATGGTTATCGCCTGACTCTTTTCTGGGTTCACTCGTATCTTCCACTCAAGATACCAGCGCTCAAAGTGATGACCATAGCTATCAAAGCTGCTGACACCAGAAGGAAATTAAGTAATAGGGTCATTTTCATTTTCTGATTCGAAAATTTCTAATAAATATCTCCGAAGAAAAAATAAATTATCATGAATTTATACCTTTAGATAAGTGAGCGAAGCCTTCGAGGTTAATGGTCCATTTCGGGAAGATACTTTTACTAAATGTTGACTGGGTTTCGAAGATAATACTTCCTTCTGATGGTGATTGGCTGGACTCTGAAACAAAAGTATTGATGTTTAATTTATGACGAATAAGTACGATATATTGGATAGACTATGAGGTCGAACTGGAAGTATTTATATACTTCATATCCCTTTTGCAGAGATAATTAATTGGAATTAAAAAAATATTAAAATTTTGAGAAAAACTAATTAATTTCACACTTTAATTTAACCCTATTCTCTTTCCACCAAAATATTTTCTGAAAATAATTTATATAAGAGCTAAATATAGAAATTACGATATATACAACCATCGAAGGGAACTGTGGCTGGGTCTAGACTTTTTAAAAAACATACACTGTGCCCGATTTAAATTAATCAAACATCGAAAAAGTCTACTGGAACACCAAGCATCATGAATGTGTCTACATTTCCAGGGCCAACTTTTGTTAATTTTCGAAATTATCAATGTCAGAAATCGAAAAAAATTAGCGATCGTCAAAAAGCTGACAACACCATTCACATAGTTTTTGAATGGTTCATTTCAAAATAGTCTCGAAATCGTCCGCTAGTGAAAAACTAAAAGGGAATGATATTTGTAAAATATTCCACCTATTCATTTCGCCAATTCATCGGTATTTATTTCTTCATTGAATTGAAAAAATTATAAGGGAAGAACATTCGAATAAAGTAATGTCGTTTATTGGAAAATTATGAGTATATAATTCAAAAGTTTCACAATAATGAACAGATTTTGATAAAATTCTAAACAGTGATAAACTAAAACTTGCTGTTCAATGGAAGTTCCAAAATTGAATTGGTGGAAAAATTATAAGGTAAAATTTTCAAATATTATTTCCTTGTACTGATGAATGAATTCAGATGTAATTTTAACACCTCTTGGAGATGATCTCTTGGTGACACGTCTCGAGGTGTTAAAAATAACGATATGGTGTTAGGAAAAAACTCCAGTAATATTCACTGAAAAATAAAATTAAAACTGGCCTAGTAAACGATGATTTATTGTGATTGGTTATAAATGGATGTCTTATAAAGGTGCTTTCATTTTTCATACATCACACTGTGAGAAGATACCACCAAGGTATAAATAGAATGAGAGTAGAAATAAAAATAGTGAATTTGGCGAAAAAATGACTTTGATGTAATATAAAAAAATGAATACAAGTGAAGGAGGTGAATGGAAAATGTACTGGAAAAGATAACTTATTCAACATTATGGTATTATTGAATGTCTTTCTCATCCTCTCCTTGGATACCCTATTACTTTTTGACACATTACCCATTAATAGTCAAATGAATTATCAGGAATCCTACTGTTTTCAAAATTGAATTTCACTTCATTCTTGTTTCCACATTTCCTTTAATTGTTTCTGACGCTTCGTCTGGAATAAACGTCTGTAGGAATACAGTCACTCGCCTCTCATAGCCTACGCAGCAGGAGAGAACGAGAAAACCGGCTTTCCCAGCGTCTCGCTTTCTACGAAGAATTGACACATTTTCCGGCAAACAATGAACTTTCGCCCACGGCATTTCCCGCGCCGAATGGCAGAGCCCAGAGGACTCCCACGTCGCAACGAACTCTGTTAATTATCTTTGTCCTTGCTATGATAAAGCTTCACATGATCTGGTTAACAATACGTGTTGGCAAGGGAGGACGAACATGTGCTGGAATGGTAAGCTCGTGTTTACGGTCGAGAAAAAATCTTTTTATAGCTCGGGAAAATTTGGAATATTTCATTAATCCAGGAAATTTGGCGCTATATTCAGTATGAAATCCATGTTTGACCAGACAGGTATAATGACTTGGTCCACATTTCAAGGGTTAATCTCAACAAGCTGCCAAATATTTTTTCCCACACCTGCTAGGAATTCTGACAAAAAACTGAGTGAAATCAATCTTGCATTGTGCTCATCATCATTAGTAGATAGTCCGCTTTTGATCTGAAATGGAACAGTACGAGTATCACGAGTCACAAAAAAATAATCTCACATTGATTGTTTGGATTCATAATCATGAGAAGGAATCTCAAATTTTAAATAATTTCAATCTATTATTCAAAATTTATTCCAAAATATTCGCAACGATGAAAATTTTGTAAATCCACCCACATGATAGACAATTATATAGCACTTTCAATTTTATTCACTTGATACATTCATATTGGGTTTTCTTTGTTGTGCTTTATATATCAACATCTACAAAGCTTCTGGTCCGATAAACTTGTACTACTATTTTGCAGTTACAATCTGTCCGAGAAGTACCCAAAAAATGGTATGAAGGAAATTCCAAACAACTGAGAACTGGTTGCGTTACTATTAGTGATATTGAAATTCACGAGAAAAGCATAAATGCTTAATACTAAGCTCCAAAAACAATTTATGAGTATATGCAAAGAATACAAACCTCATAGAAGCTCATAAGTACGTTTTTAGTGTATCCTGAAATTTATAGTATCTATCCTGACTGTCAGAGAGCAACGGTAGTACGATGTCGGTATTTAATGTGGTTACCAACAGAATTGGGTAGTAGTTCAATTTAGTCAGCCGGATCATATCGACGTTGGGATTTACGCCAAAATTAAATCAAATTACATGGAAAGGCAAATTGCTTGTCAGCGACTACTATCCAATTCTGTTGGTAACCACATTGAATACCGACATTGTGCTGCCATCGCTATCCGGTGGTCTGGTACTTTAAATTTCAGGATACACTAAAATTGTACTTGCCGACAGCTACCTTGTTTTTAAAAAGGTTGGAGCCTGGCTCCCTTACTCTTACGGCTAGTATTTGTCAGAAGGACAAATGGGTCATGACTGAATGGTGGCGGCGGTATGAAAGTCCTCATACATTAGTACCGCCTTCTATATCGAGAGGAGTCGTCTCCAGCATTATCTATAGCTTCGCTAACTAACGGATTTTCCTGAGTTTTCGCATAATCGAAAACTCCCCGATTCCTCGACTGAATGGACTGCTGAATGGAAGACAGCTGCAAATCTTTGCGGATGGTTGCGTTCTGCACGACCCCGGAGCATTTACAATCATCCGTATTAACTTATTTTGTAGTCTCTTCAGAATGGAGATATTACTCGGAGCCGCTTGTCCACAGACGCCTGAAGCATACATAATGACAGCCTTGAACATCGTATTGTAGATGGTAATTTTGTTTTTCAAAGTCAATTTCGATCTTCTATTGATCAGAGGGTACAGACTTCTGATCCGACCCTAGATCCTTGTTTCGACGGATTCAATGTGCGGGTTCCAGGTGAGCTTACGGTCTTTTAGTGGCCGAGGTACTTTACCTCCGGAGAGGATTTCTTTCTTCCCATGGTTATCGCCTGAGTGTTTTCCGGGCCAGTCGAATCTTCCATTCGAAGTATCAGTGCTCGATATCGTCCAATGCGCGTTGCATGTAGACGATCCCGAGCTCGCGACCCATGGAAGATGAGAGGTGAGCCTATCATCGCTCAGACCTCGGGAGGTCGCTGGTGTAGAGCACAAGTCTTTGTGACACTCCAGCGAGGATCTCCCTGTTGTCAGACAGGGAGCCTTCTACTCTAACCTGAAATGTTTTGCCCCGAGGCAAGTCGAACGCGACTAATTTGTGTAGAAGGCCTTCGTGCCATACACGGTCGAAGGCCTTCGAAATGTCTAAGAGGACAACGTGAACTTTACGATTGCTGTTAAGCTCTCTAATAGTATTTTCGACCAGTCTCACATCCTGTAACTCGGTAGAGTGAAATTGTACTTATGTTCGGTTAGAAAGTGAAGACTTTGAGTTGAAACCAAACCTCGAAAACAATCCCGAATAAAAGTGAGATGGATATCAATGGGATTGGTAGAAGACTCAAAGAACGAATATCAATGTCGATATCATAGATGGCGTCATAAGGGGAGATGTCCATATTTAAACTAGAAAATACAGTAAGATAATTTCTTTTAAAATTTCCAATCTTTGGTAAGTAAGTGATAATTTATATATTTACCACTTGAATGTGCTCAGTATTCCATTCAATCTGGGCAATACCTAGGATCGTACGGTGATAGATAAGTTCCTTTCTTCGTAGCTGGAAAACTCATGAAGGTTTTCCATGATTGTTCTCGAAGAAACATTTCAAATTCTACAAACATTGTAAGCCAAGAAACTCGTTCAAGTAGACTGATCTTTCAGAATAATATGTATGGTATACGTTGTTGCGATCTTGTCAATTCAAGTTTCACGCGTGGGTAAGTTAATATTTTAATGACTATGTAGATCATTTTTTTGTAGCTGTTAGACGATCGTAAATTTTTAATATAACTTTCGCCAGTAGCGTCTGAAAACGTTAAAAAATATCAAAAAACTTATCCGTTCTTGAAAGGAGTTATGAATAAGTCATTTTGTGTGTATAAGAACCATTCATAACGAACCCAACAAAGCGCAGTTTCTTTCTGTAAAGCTTTTTTACGACATTGAGATTCTGTGCCACTTTTTGGCTTCTGAATTCTCTTTGATTATATCACAGACATTCATTGAGATCTCAAGAAATAGGGTTCGAAACCATGCCTATCTATCTTATAGACGATAGTTTTTGTCAATTAATATTGGCCATATATAAACGATCGAACCGACAAGAAAATATATTTTTTCGAAAATGCCATTAATTATAAATATTGAATGTATCGAATATACACTCACAGGACTAATACCATTTGGACATTGCAACTGCAGTTTCAGAAACCTCATTCGAAAGTAATTCTGTCATGAATGTAAACAAATAGGTACAGACAAATTGTACACGATCATTCTCTACTTGTTGCATAAATAATAATTATTATTGCTATTTCTTACACATGAAAGAAGTATCGAAGTTATATTTTCAATTTTGAACTGTCTGTTTATGAGTCTGTACAGTCTTTCGAAATATTAGAAATATTATTATCAGGCTTACTTTGATATGGTATGAACACGCTTCAGAAAGATATTTTACAATTAAATACGTGTTGCAGTTTTGTAAACCGTTCAGTGCACTGTATATTATTTCTTAGTAGAATCTCACCTGTAGTATGTTATACTGTGGTGGGGTGAAGTTATAAATATTTATCTGAAATTATAGGACTCTGAGTACATAAATATCTGTAATCTAGTTTTGAACTATGTTTTGTGTAATGTAATATTTCGAGTTACTGGGCATTCCAACTTTGGTTGATGTTATGGTGAAGGCGCAGGGGCGAGGTGTTGGTAATGTTGCAAATGGAGCAGGTATGGCCCTGACTACTTACGTAAAGTTCATATAATGAACGTAGAATGTAGTAGAAGAAATGTTAAATTCAGTTTGGGTAAGTGTTAAAATAGTCTTAGAGTGAGAAAAAAGAAATAAAGCAATATAAAGTGACCTAGTGAGGTAAATGTATCAGTTATGTCTAAGGCGTGTTATTGACGTGAAGGTATCACCAGTACTTTCGAGGTATTGAGGTATTTATTCATTAATGTGCAACTTTTTGAATAGAAGTGACGTAAGTTTGAAAGTTTGTTATCGGAGACAAAGAAAATACGAAAATGAATGCAGCAAAGGGTGTTTTTACAGAGGTATATAACTTTAAGTTAGCAACACTTTTTTAACCGGCGGCCGTTTTGTCAGCTGTCAAGTTATTTATGTTTAGTTTGGTTTGGCATTTCAACATGAATAGATTGATGCCTGAACGACGCTTAAAAATTGTTCAGATTTGTTTTGAAAATAATGGTTGTATTTGAAATACGTATCGCGCCACTAGGTCCATTTTACAATCAACATAATCGTCCATCAGATCAATTAATTCGATTACCTATAACACTTTTTTGCACCACGTTTACTCTAGATGATAATGAAGATCCACAGAGAGGTCGTAGAGTGCGTACAGAAGAAGTCTGTCCTCCATCGTGCACAGGAATTGGATATGTATCCATCCACTTTATGGAAGATTTTGCAGAAATATCTTGGTTTGCATGCTTACAAAATAAGACTGACCCCGATTTTCATAAGGTGAATTTTGTTTGAAGCTCACTTTTGCTTGAATGGATACGTCAATAAACAAAACTGCCATATTTGGGGTTATGATTATCCTCAAGTGTATGTTGAGACACCGTTACATCCAGAAAAACTGATTTTTCCGTTCATCAATTGAACAACCTTGGTATGCAGGAGCTGTGGTTTCAACAAGACGGCGCGACATGTCACACAGTTCGTACCATAATTGATTTATTGAAAGAAATGTTTGGTAACCTCATAGATTCACGTTTCGTACCCGAGAATTGGCCTCCAAGATCATGCGATTTAACGCCGGTAGACTATTTTCTGTGGGGATATGTGAAGTCGCTAGTCAACGCCTACAAGCCCTAAACGATTGACTACTTGAAGGACAACATTCGCGCCGCGTTATTGTTGATATACGGCCACAAATGTTGGAGAAAGTCATCAAAAATTGGACCTTCAGATTAGACTACGTCTGAGCCAGCCGTGTCGGTCAAATGCCAGAAGACATATTTAAATCATAATGGCAGAAGATTATCTTTAGAACAAAGTAAATTTCATGTCAATTTAAAAATTCAACTTTAATTATTCCATTTCAAAGTTCTATACCCCTATAAAAACACCCAGAATACACATTTTCCTTCAAATAACTGAGAATTTTGATCTTAACAAAAGCATTTACCACCACTTTTCATTATTCTCAAAAATATCAGCAAAACAAAAGCAGGGTTCCCTCTGAGTCAACGGAAATGTGCCGTTGTTTAGGGACTATTCTTAGACAAGCTCGAGAACAATATTTACGTATTATTATCTGAAAGCTTGGTTTATTTCGAACTAAGAATGTTGTGACGGATAGTCATTCGGCACATTTGTGCGTGTTATTTGGTGTGAACGCAGGGAAATAATGTTAAAGGGTAAACTAGTTCTGCAACTTATGTTGGAGAGTTATACTGCAATTTTTTGTATCAAGATGGAGAAGTAGAAAGCAAGAAACTTTCTTTCCTCGGAAATGAATGTGATGTATTCACGTTGAAAATATCCTCACATATAAACAAAACCTAGAGACATTTTTCTCCAATATTCTTCGAATATACCCGATTTGGAGCAAAAGAATTGTTGGTTTTGGGAAGTGAAAAGTATTGGTCTAAAGTTGTCAATCACAGAAATATTGTTTTTCCAAACTACTGGTCGTTCTACAATAGTATTGTATATTCATATATTCAAATCATATAATCACATCTCAAGACCTGAATATAAGTTGTTGAATTAAAACTGTATCTGTTACATTCGAACGGCATAATTTTCGCTCGTAATGTCAATAATATTTTTCTGACTTTAACTAACAAATCATTTGCACCGAACAGAATTGAAATGCGTATCAGCGAATTTATTTACATTGTATCAGGAGAAATGTACGAAGATAGAGCAATTTTATGCTATGCTGAAAAGGGAAAATCACAATAGCAGAGTTAAATCTCAAATAACTCCTGAACATAAAATATAAGAGAAGGGATACAGTGTTGAAATAGGTTGAATAAATAATCAGATTTGAATATTTGGATTGTGCTATATCTGAAGTTAAATTTCTCCGCTGATCACATGTTTGTTTCATTTCTGCGATTGTTCCGAAAGGAAATATTACATTGTTTTTCAGGGAAATGAAAACGCAGTATTGCGATGCTTCTATGGTTATATATACATTTTGAAGCTTTTATAGGTGAATTCGAATTGAAAAGATTTATAAACGAAGAATGTGGGGTTATGTTTCAGTGTACCACTTTGTTTGTTCGGTGTTCATATACGTATTACGTCTCAGTGAAATATTACAATTTTTTGTTCACTATCTCATCGATTACAATCTTATCAAGTACAAATTTTGCTCATTATCAACTTCATTAATTTTACTGATCATCATGAATAAAATATATACTCTTATATTGATATCACATTTTCGGCTATTGCCAGAAAAGATATTTTTTAATGATTGACGTTTCGTGAATTAGATAAAAGCACATATCGAAAGAAAATGGATTGACAAACCAACAATACTATATAACTTTCAGGAGAGTGAGATTTTGGCTTTCTACTTCTCCATCTTGATACAAAAAAATGTTTATATGAAAATAGCTATTTCGAGAGAGCCTTTTCTTTCAATTTGTGTCTGAAAGTTACTTCTTTGCATCTTTGTATAGAGTTTTTTTTAAATTGATTGCTTTCTTCCATCCTTTGGAAGATTCCCACATTTTTGTATCAAGATGGAGTAGTAGAAAGATAAAAACTTTCTTTTCCAATAATTATCATTTTTTCAACTGACAATTTTTAAATAATTTAATTCTTTCCCAACCAACACATTTTTGTTGTTTTACATTCAGCTGTAGGTACCTATTATCTCTACCGTTTGTTGTAGCCTTTTGTTGAAAATACTAAGGTCCCTATTGGTAGAAAATGTTGCCTATTAACTGAGTAGTTTTCCGTTTTTTCCCCGATTGAAATAGCAAATTAACTAAAAAAAAAATAAGTCGCCTCAGACCGCCATGGCAGCAAATAAAAAATTTGTTTTTTGTTGACTTCATAATAATACGAGTAGTCTTCGGTTATACTTAGTTTAGTTGTGAAGGAGAATGTTGCAAGCAGCTTCAATAACAATAATAATAATAATAAGGTAGTTAGGAAGATGATTATACATCTTGAGATGTAGTGTTAGGTGTGGAAAGACTTAAATTAGGGTCTGGCGTGTGGTGTAATGAGAGACAATAGAGGGAAGTTCTGTTCTATGTTTATGCACTAAACAAACTGTTTCTAAAATGAAAAGACCATACAGTGATG
>WOGN01002553.1:0-16518 GCA_015342105.1 Leptinotarsa texana
ATTAAGAACAGAACAACAATACACAATTAGTATTAATTCAATTTCGAAAATTCACAAACTGACAGCGTCATACCAATCTAATTGTCACTATCGCTAACAGCGACCTATTAGATAGATTAGTTTTGTATTTTCGCTTTTATGACGATGTATCTCTGTAGTTGTTCCTAAAATAATTTTTTACTGCGACCTGGTTTATTTTGGGCAAAAAACCCAAGAGACCTTTTTTGTTTAGAATGAAACAGGCTATCGGAAATAATTTTCAAGGGTGAACAAATAATAAGACAAAAAGTTACATTCGAAGTAAATTTTAGGGGTTGCGTTTTCCACCCCTTACAACCATGAGGTAAACCAAATAAATTTCTTGGTAGTACAAAACGTCAGGTTAATTTCAATATTGTAACTTTTTTAGTGCTTGTGAAGAAAATTGTTATACAAATTTTATGTACCGCCTTTAAGGGACTGTATCTTAACAAGGGATGCTCCAATTAAATTTCTTTATATGGAAGATCCTATCTTTTTTCAATGAGGAATCACCTCCTCAAATGTTTTACACTTATTCAGTTACACTCTGTATATTATATATACAATAAAGGAAATCAAATATTCAACAAACAAAGAACAAGTTGTCTAACTTGTTAACTTGTTCAACATAGATACCTACATGACGTTCTATGACAAAATGAAAGTCATTTTCGGTTTCAGCACACCCAAAAACATAAGAATTACGCAAAAAACAAAACAGCTTTCAATACTTTTTGCAGACTAATATATGTTTTTTACAACCATGATAATTCTTCAACAATTCATTCATTAGACAATGTCTTTTCTGAAATAAATTGAACTTGAATTGTATAGAGAATTAAGTGTGAAATTTAGTAAACGATTTTTAGAAACTTCATAGTATAACATTTCCAGTGATATTATTTGAAACCCTTATAGTTTACCCCGCTGTATCATAACTTTATTTTGTTCTAGACTCTCTAGAGCGATCTATATCCATAAACCAACCTATAGTGTTTGAAAATAGGCATTCTTGTCTAGGCAGATAGTGATATTCAATAAGGCATATAATCAATATGATGCAAATTATAAATAATTATGAGTATGCAACAATCAATGATGGAATGTTTGTAAAATTGATGTATGAATTTTATTGTTTGAAATGAATTTTTACATCTAGTTTAACAACTGTAACGATTTTTTGCGAAAGTCTTCAAACATTTAACCCATTTGGGTAAAAATCTATGAATGTGGAATAAGAGTACTTGGATAAGAAGGATAAGTTAGGATTATTTTCAAAAAAAATTTTAAATTCTCCCTCCAAGTCATTAGTAAATATATTTTTTATTTCTTTTCCTATAGATATATCAGTTTCGTGGGAAAAGAAGAGAGTCTGACCGTTTGATAAAAAAAATGGTTTGCTAATATTGACAGAACGGTAATAAACAATGGTGTCTTATAGCGGCCCCTAACATGTATACTACTGTATAACTTGGCAAGAGCAAACTAACAGTCCGATCTTCATTTTTTTATTCGGCGTTCCCACGTCTACACGCACATGTGCATCACTTTTTCAACCGATCCAATTATCTGTCTTTCACAACACACATATAAAACAGTTTTCATCCTTGTTCGCCAATACATTCCGTGTGCAAACTCAAATGCACCTTATTGTCCAGGTAAAAAAAGTTTTTGTATTTTAAATTAATCTACGAACGGAACTTTGTGTAGGGTTCTTTAAAAAATCTGCCCCTTTCCTGTGCGCTGAAGAAAAAACGTGGGGTATAAGAGCACGCATAAAAAAGCAGCTTATAAAAAACGGTCAGGGTTCGAGCGGGCCATCTGGTCTGCAGAAGGCCTTGTTCGCTCTTGAGACTATCTAGGAGGCTGGCGGCCCCTCTGACCCTCTTACCATGAGAAAAAAGTGTCTCAGCCAGAGGGCTGAAGCTCGCAATTCATTCCGTTTCATTATATTACTAGTTTTTGTTCTACTTTGTTCTATCTCGGTATCATGTAACCAAACTGAACGCTTATTACAAGCAAATTTAGTGAGGTGAAAAAACACAAAAAACCTGAACTGTTTCCTGTATTCAAATTAAGAAAATAACTGACTCGATCGTTAACTGCAAGATTTACTAACGGTTTTTTTCCTATCTAAAGTTTTTATTTAATTCGAACCAAAACAGTTTTTATCATCTGGGATGTTTCTAATGTGGCGCTTCTCAACAAAAAGTTTTTCTAGACAATGTGAAACTTAAACGACAAATAAATGCTATGATACCATATTCACATTATTAAAAAATCTTAAAAAGCTTTTGACATTAGACATGGAACATTAAATATCCATTTCCAATCTATCGTAGCGTTAACGAGTAAACTCGATTTTCAATTTAAAATTATACCTAATCACGACAATTCTATGTTTGGCGTTGAAATGAAAAATATGATTACATCTGTTGAAATTATATTTCTGAAATGTAAAAAAGACAATAAAAAAATTCGCAAATTGAAAGCTTTTGTATTTGGTATTCAGTAGGTATGCAAACTTGATTTCAGTGTTCTAAGTAAAGGAGGTCGGCAGAAAAATTGTATAATTCTGAAATTATAATATATTTGGAATTGAACTGAATAGAAATTTTTTTTTAAGTTGGACTCTCTCAGCTCAGTATGGTGAAACTGATTGATTTTCCACTATAGTATGTAAAAAGCATGACAGATTGAAATGTTGTTAACCCTATCTTTCATAGTGCTTCTATTTTTTATAACGAGGTAGAAACGACAATTTTCACCAAAATCCTCAGTCCAGATTGAAATTTTCTCATAAGAACATGTAAACGCTAATACTTAAATTTATTTTTTGAATCTGAAGTTTTACGTAAATCTGACGCATTTTCAGAAAAGTTTAAATTCTGAATTATATTTCGCTTTCATACCCCAGAAATCTTTTTTGGGGATTGATAAATAATCTTCTCATAATACTCTGATTTTTGTTGTTCATATATCAACTTTTCCGTCCGGTAATGAAAGCTGAAGTGCTGTTACTGCGATTACACCAAAAACAATACTTTTTTTACCACCACACAAAAACTATTATAAATTTGATTTTATAACTTTCACTAATCCTCAGTGTTTTACAATTATTACTATTACTAAATTCCTCAAACATGTATAAAAATAATGTTCACTTGAATTACCTGAAACTTTATTTCGTAAAATGATTTTCTTATAAATAAAAAATAGAAGCACACATGAGAACTTTTTGCTATTAGAGAATCTGGAAATACCTAAAAATTGGAGTCCACACGAAAGAAGTTGTCTGCAAAACAATATATCTCAAAACAATGAAGCAAGCTGGTATGCACAAATTAAATTTCAAAACCCTAACAAAACTTAGTGTTCTTTGTCAAAAAAAAATCTCGAACAATTTATGATGTGGTGGATTTTTTACAGAATGTCATCAAGCTATTAAAATTTTTTTATAGTCTTTCTTTCAGAATTACGAATTCAAATTGTTAAGTATGTGGTCATTTATAAATGATTCCTCATCATGACAATTCTGTGTGTGACGTAAAAATGAAAAAAAAAATAAAAAGATAATAATCACATTTCTCAGAATTATAGTTTTGAAAGGAAATTTTGAAAAATTAGATTGAAAAATCCGCAAACTGGAAACTTTTATAACACTAGCTTTTATGTTTGATATTCAGTATATGCAAACTTGATTTCAGTATTTAAGAAAGCGGAGTATAATGCAGAAAAATACTAATGTAATTGAACTGAATAGAGAAAATTTTCAAGTTAAACTTTTTTACTTCAGTATGATAAAACTGATTGATTTTTGACCGTATAACTAAAACTGATAAATGAGTTTGATTGACAATTTTCACCGAAATCCTCGGTTCAGATTGAAATTTCTTCATAAGAACAGGTACAAGGTAATAACTTACATTTATTTTCTTTAATCTGAAGTGTTGTGTAAATCCAAAGCGTGTTCGAAATAGTTTAACACCTAATGGAATACTTATTTTCGCTTTTATATCCCAAAAATCATTTCTTGAGGAAACGAGGAAATATCTGATTATGATAATCATACTCTGATTTCGTAATATGGCTTGTTCAGATATCAACGTTTAAGCCCGGTAAGGGCTGTTCCTGAGAATACACCACTAAATTCCACACAAAAAACTATAATGTCATTTCATGACTTTCACTAATTATCTGTGTTTTACAATTACTACTATTACTATTACTATTACTATTACTACGTTCGTCCAGAACAATTTATTTCCCCTTTTGAGATACTGGTAACAAAAAATATACTTAATATCACTGAAACATGTTTGCAGTTTCTCTAGTCTTAACTAACGCCTCTAAAATAAGTATGTAACATATTTTCAAACAATCTGTTTCAAAAGTTGCTTTTTGTTAACCAATGAATGAATATATTTTCATCACCAGTTGAAATTGACGAAAGGGGTTATTCACAAAAGTTTTAACAATCAATTCACTGAAAAATATTCACCAGCTAGAAAAATTCTCTTAGTTTGTATGAATGAATACTCGCCGAATTTGGACTAACAGAAAATATAATAATTTGTCGTTCATATTATACTACCTGAAATATATAATTTGTATGGAGTTCTTTACACATCAATTGATATGAAATTCTACATACTTCTGCATTAAACTACAATAACACATCTGGAACGCTCATTTGGAAGAATTGGTGGTAAAACTTGAGGTTTAGATCCCAAACAAATCAATTGAATATATGCGATGATTGTCAAACCAATGATCACTTATGGGGAAATTGTCTGATGGCCGAAGGCTTTACAGAAAACGGATCAGGCGAAGCTTTCTGACTTACAGATGTGATGCCATCAGAACCAAACCATGCAGAGTACTCTAGACCGCTGACTGACACTGGAAGTCACAGCATTCTGGAAATGGGCTCTGACATTATGCCTCCAACTGTCAACTATGAACTGCCTTATACAGTATTTTTTCTGAGTAGAGAGGATCTTCCGGGAGAAAGAAATTTCAAGAGCAGATAGTTGTTGGTTCACAGTTGTTGGATCAAAAACACCTTCAGGTTCTGGTGTATTTGTGCGCACTAAACTCAAACGCAATATATCTCAATATTATAAACCAAACTTGTATGAATAAATTGAATTAAAAAAATTTAATGAAATGCATAAATTGTAGTGTTCTTTGTCAAAAAAACTACCACTAACAATAATGTGGTGGATTTTTTACAGATATCTAAGAAATGTTATCAACCTAGCTAGCAGCTCTCATAGCTGGACTCCGCCTATACATCATTTATTTGAATTTTATTCAAGTTGTACTTCTTATTGTGACGAATAAAGTTATTATTATTATTATTATTATTATTAACCTATTGAAATTTCAATTGAAATAACATTACAATCGATTAGTGAGCCGACGCTTCTGAGAGGTTAAATTTAACATTATTAATGATTACCAATTTCCAGCATAGAGACAAGATTAATTTTTAGAACTTTCCACATATAAATTGAGTCCGAAACCCCGAAGGTGGGGGTGTGGCTTAGTGACAGATTGAAGCCATACGGCAAGAGACTGTTTTCGCTACGTCTCAACATATGAAAACATCCCTCTCATAGTGTGTCTGGTGGATGTTTAGTCTATCTAGGGCACAAATTCATCATTAGGGTTATAGCTAGTGGTACTCAAGATGGTATAATTTAATCTTCACGGGGCACTTCAGATTTGGTCAAGTTGACTTTCTCCTATAATGGGCATCTGTTTTATATAGAGTAGAACTATTGAGATACGTCAAAAATACGTTAAAAATAAAACGTAGGTCACGAAAGAATTTCAACAATTACAGAATACACATTTTTTTGACAAACTTGAAAAATCAGCTTTTATTATATTATTATATTATTAGTATATTATTATATATATTATTTTTATATTGCATATATGATATTCATCTGCTACTATATTGTTTGATAAGTTACAAAATGTACAATTTCATATATAAACAAGAGTTTTTATCGGGAGGAGATATTACAGACACACAATTTATTGAAATTAGGAAAACAAAAAGGATTTTTTCGTACGTATATAGGGAAACGATTTGAGTATCACTTTCCTAACTACCTGTTTGGATAATGTGCAAGTGAAAATTTCAACATTACTGGAGATGGCATTATACAGGGTGTATCCTTACTACGGTATGACATTTCAGAAAGTGATTCGTTAGGTCATTTCAAGAAAATAGTTCTCATGAACACATGTCCAGAGTTACCTCGTTTCTGAAATACAGAAGTTGAAGTTGGAAATAAACGAGATTTATGAAATATTGTGAATATCTTTCAATCAATTTGAATTAATATTGAAGAAAAAGAACGCCACTGCCTTGTTCTTGGAGTTTTAATTTTTTTTTAGATTGAGCAATCTGAAATAGAACTTCATGGTTTTTCGTCTTTTCTTTGAATTTAGTTTTGTTTTCAAGAAAAAAGTCACTTTATATCTTAGTCTAAAAAAATTCTATAGACACAATAAATCGAAAGCCAATAATGAAAAATTAATAATTTCGACTCAAAATTAATGAGTACAATCGATTTGTCTTCATTGATTATCTAATGCGTTCAAATATTCATTATGACGCTGCAATTGTCCTTTATAGATATTCTCAAGTCATTTACATCCAGTCCACGAGTTTCATGAACAAGACCCTTAAGATATCCCCTTGAAAAGAGATCTAGAGGATTCATATCAGGAGTGCGAGCTGGCTAATTTTGACGTCTTGCACTTTCAATCTAGCGATTAGGTTAGGTGATGTCGAGATGCTGACGAGCAAGAACTCTGAGATGAGTTAGAGTTCCGTTTTTTCATAAACCTCATGTTGACCCTTATAAGGGCTCTTCTGAAAAATGGGTAAATGATGTCGCAAACAATTCATTTAGGGTTTATCTGCTGATCCTGCTAGTGGGAAAAATAGGCCAATTAGGTTGCCCTACTGATGGTCATTGTGCAAGTTCATGATAGCATCTTGTGAAAAAATTTGCCTCATCCGTAAAAAATTATCATTGTGTGCGATCGTATGAATCAACCACCTAGGAAAATCCCGAGGTAGTAGAGCTTGGACCCGCTGTATGTGATATTTTTTTAAGGGCAAAACACATCAAGGCGCTCTCATAGCGATGTCTGTGAAGTAGTGATTAACAATGAATTTGAACCGCTGGAGATTAAATCTATTTGGAAAGACGAACTCAGGAAGTTTTTTCCACATAAAGGCCGTTCTCCAGATAAAAGAGTTATTAAACAGTGAAGTTCGAGGTGTACTGAGTATGTACCGCTCTTGGTGGAATCAAATGTGCCAAGTCACTTAAACACTTTCCGTGAAAGTGTCTATAGAAGAGAGACATGAAATGTTTGTTTGTTGAACATATCAAATGGTTTTTGGGTTGACTTCAAGCTGCATCTTACTGGTATGATTTGAAGGATCGTTTTCTATCGCATCAAGTATGCCTTCTTCAAGTTCAGATATTGTTATAATTTATGGTCCTCCATTACCCACATTTTCATTAAAACTCCCATTTTCACAGAATCTTGTATGTTGTGTTGTCAATGTTTCAGCACATGGAATTATTCTGCTAGGATTTAGGACACCTCTCCATCAATGAAGTACATCTCAACCATTTCAGCGTTAGTGAAATTATTCATGATAGAATCACTACTAATTGACAACATTGAATCTTACTGATATGAGAATACACCTATCACTGTCAGCTAGTGTCCAAGGTAGGTACATGATTGAGCCTGGTAATAATATGTTATGAAAGGTAGATGAATATTTAATTTCAATAGTAAGTCCGTTGAAACCAGTTACCTTACAGACTCAACTCAATTGTATTCCAAAACACCCCTGAACTGGTTTAAGTCAAATTTAATTACTGAGTCGAAATAAAAGGAGTGAAAAAGTAAGTACCAAGTTATGAAGACGTTTTTTCGATATTGATAAAAAATCCATTTTCCTATGTTCATAGAGCAATAGAGTAGCTCCTTTTTCTCTTCGGTCCTTTTTCTCGTATACACACACATAAATTCGTGTACAGAACACTCAAAAAATCAGTAATTACTGTGATTGAAGGTAAGACCAAGACAATAGGCATATGGTATGAGAAATAAGATACATATGTTTTCGAATGAAAATTAGAAAGATATCTAGGGAAGACTGCATCGATTTTTGTTCCATGTCTTGTAATAGAATGAAGTACGGAAACACAGTGTTGCAGAGAGGGATAGTATATATGAGGGGTTACGAAATAGTGGCGACTTTGGAAGCTTGAAGAAAGGGGGAAGATGTGGCTACTAACAAAGTTAGCATTGAATAAACCGTGTCTGAAGACTGTATTGAAAAGAGATACATACGTACAAGAAAATGAATATTTCGAAAATAATATCTCAAAATATTCATTTCGAAATATTCATTTCTCCCAGAACCGTAGGTTCTGGTAGTAGAAGATCACCTACAGTCCGGTTTTGAGGTATTACCTCTCATCAATGCAGGAAAGTCCCGACCCAAACTCTAAAGTGCTTGGAACTCGATCAATTTCAACGCGGCTCAATTGCATGCATATAACCTTCGTCTAAGATGAAGATTGTTAACTAATAACAGCTCCATCTCGTGAACAAAATCCTGATCGGGAAAGAAACATCCCATGTACCAATACTGTATCGAGGAGCACATACGTGCTAGGAAATTGATATTTTAAATAAAATCCCAACTACCTATACAGTAGGTTCTGATAAATGCATGCCGGAAAACAACTACTTTCCCGGCTAATACTACGCAGGACATTTATGCAAGATGCCTCACAGAGGCAATTACCAAAACCTAAGGTCTAGTTAATTGGGAGAGATGAATATTTCCAGATTTTATTTCGAAATATTTATTTTTTAGTGAAGCTAGCATCATTGAATAAGTGATGGCAGCAAGTTTGGTATTATCGAATATGAAATAAAATATTGTAAGTGGTTCATCGTTTCTTCATCCTTAAAAATGTTTTATCACTTCAATTTAAATCGTTAATTGATATGGAGCTTTTCATTTGTTCTTCTTTTTCAACATTTACTGGAGATTGCACATTTATCTTTAGATACTTGACAACTGATCAAACAACTTATGTATATAACTATTTCTCCTTTTTTCAGGTACTTCATCTAGTTCATTCTCCTTAACTGTTGGCATTCTCTTCAGAATCACTTCCAACAATTTCATGTACTTCTAAAACTGAAACTGTCTTCAGAATAAAAGCAAGAAGATTGTTCATCCAAAGTGATGGTGAATATGGGGAACATGTCTCAAGAATATCATTCCGGATATTACCTGTCATATTTTCATGGGAATTTTGGAACAGCCGTAGAACTTTCGGAATGTCAATGAGTGAAATTTAAATTATAGTATCAGTGAAGTATATTTTCATTAATCGACCTCATGAGAGATTGTAGACGCATTCATTAAGAAAGTCAACTTTTCCAGTTGTCTTTTTCTATTTGGCTTTGTCAAAAATCATCGATAGGAGCAAAAAGTTCAGTTTAGTTGTGATAAAACTGTTACGATTGTAATACTTAGTAAAAACATCACATTTATTAAAACAAAACTTTTTGATGGTGAATTCAGGTTTGATAATGTTCCGGGACCTCAACATGATAAAACTTTTCGATAAACGGTGCTAATGAAAAGGTATCAGTAAATTATTTTTCTCAAATGACAACGCCCACTGAATTATATATGCAAAGGATATCAGCCTAGGTCAGCATTAGATTATTTCAGTTCCTTCGAAATTTTGAAGTTTTCAGAGAGAAATACCCTTGAAAAGGGAAGAGAAGGGATATACTTGTGATATGAAGAAGTTTGTTAGGGAAAGTATATGATTCGTAGTCAGACTCTAGGCTAAAATCTTCTTTAATCAATATAAGCACATCATCTACTTCTGGATTGAATATAAAATTATTCCGGCGCAACCGTACGTTAAAAAGAAAAAGACTTCATCAATCCTTTGTTTGCACAGTCTGCTGAAAAGTTCTGTTGGCTGTCATTCATGGCAGAACGACAGCTGAATAATGAAAACACCCATTTTAACCTCTCTCCATTCTACCTTGGATTTAAATTCGATGAATTATGATATATAATTTCTTTTGCTAGATATTTCTTGAAAAGTCAAATATTTGACGCAACATTTGCACAATGTATCTAAAACCGCGATTGGTATCCAAATATTTTACGTCGTTGGTAGCAATGATTGCTAATAATGTGTCTAGAATAGGAATTAAGTTTCGAAATCAGAATGGTGAGCTTGTCAAAAGTTCAGTAATTTCTGATATATTTGCCAATACATTTAATCGATTTGGAATGTATCTCGAATTTAAATGTGATTCTTCTGAATATCATTTCTAAACTGTAAAGAACTAGAAGATATGTTTTCTCATCCGAATTAACGCCACCATTATATGACTAAAAATAGACATCTCCGTCATGAAGCAATATTTTGTTTTGGTGAAAAATACTGTTCTATTAAAAAAATACTTTCACAAAAAGTACTTTTTCTGGTGATATTCCATAAAATCTTTTCGAAATATAGCCCTGGAAAATGACATTTTTGGACCACACACAAATGATTTTCTCCCAGAAATGAAAGATGAACATTGTTATTGGCCAAGAAAAACTACTTTTTGTTCATGGGAGTTCTACAGATGAAGATTAAACATTGACAATAACGAAATAACTATGGGTTCATCAAATGTGTGAACTGCAATATTACTCCGATGATTCATTCCATCGAAAATATTCAATCGAGTCAGTCTTCTCGAAAAATAAACAGGTTAATATTACCAAATGATTCATTACATGTATCACATGTGGCTTGCATGTGTCGGTCAAATATGTCAATATGCAGGTAGTGTTTTTATTTGGTGGAGACGGAAATGTGGCATTTTTCTTACACAATTTAACTAAATTTTTCTAGAGTAATTATCAACACCTACAGATTCAGCGATTAGTCTTCATAATGTGAAATCATCCGTTATCGATACATCCCCAATATTTTCAGTAGTAAATTTTAGGACAGATGAGTTCAGAAAATCCAACCACTCAATTTTAAGTCAATTGCAACAGTTCCAATACTTCAACAATGACATTGTTTTTCAAGAATAACCTTGTCTTTCACGGGTTGAAAGAACTTTCAACATGCAGAAATATTTTGGTTACTCAGGTAATATAAAGAAAACGATACCGTAGAAACAATAAACAAATATAAAGAATGTAAACTGTAAGAAGGTAGTAACACATCATCAACTGATCTCAAAATCTAAAAAATTGCCAACAACTCTCGTTTGTATAAATATCTATCTCTCGTCGATGTACTGATTGCTAGCTATCAATCAAATGATAGCTTCTCGCTGGTTGAACGCGAATGTTAACGGTTTTGCCTTCCTTTTTCACTTGTAGAAGAAGAGACTGCTATATACCTACAACTATTATGAGAACTCACATCTCCTTCTGGGGTAACGCAATAAACATTTGCCACTCTGTTGATTTCTACATAGTTATCTTCAATTTAGGTATAGACTATACTGCATCAGATTATTATTCCCTGCTCCCCAGAGTGTTCAGTTTATGGTGGAACAACTTAGATAAAGATCAATTTTGCATCCAAAATAAGCATTGCTCTAAACACCAGAACTGTAATGCACACTTTCGATGCGCATTTCACCAGATGAAAACGTCGAATTGGTTGGTGAAGCGTGCTTCGAGAAGTATATTGCAGTTCTACAAGCAGTACTTGTTTCCTATTTATTCCAGTTCTTTTTAAAGAACAATGCTGCTTCGAGGTGAACTTTAAAGACAAAATATCCTAATGAAACCCAACAAAATGAATTGTTGACATCGAGATCTAGTTTCATAATTGAGTTAAATATTTTATTGCACGAAGTCTGGTGTCCTGGAATTGATTTTTTTGAATAATTGCACAAGAACCATCTAACAATCTGGAAAAGTGCTCTAACAAACTGTATAAAATTGTCATTCTATACACCTCAAAAACAGAACTTCACACGTTCAGCGACAGCAGTCAGAAAGCATTCATAATAACTTCTTTTCCTATAAGGATTGAAGGATCTGGAGAAGTAGATGTTCCAGTAGTATCATCTGAAACACGTATGGCACCGCTCAAATCTTTGTATGTTCCAACATAAAGCAGCAATTAACTGTTATGGCAAGCAATGTGTTGCGTTCAATACATCAGAATTGGAGATAACCTGGGCTGAATAGTCCCGAGCCTAAGAAATAAATCAGTTCAATACCACTTTTGTATTACGATTTATCTCTTGCCTCAAAATAGGCCTCTAATAATATATAATATAATATTCACTATTGATGGTTCCTCCCTTCTCAAGATAGTCGATGAATATTACACCATGCACATTCCAAACTATCGAGGCCATAACCTTCCAACCGATTATTGTGCTTTCGAGCTTTGGACGAGGTTCACCAGTTGCTCTCCTCTCAAATGACGATTGTTTTGAATCCAGAATGAAGTGATGGATCCATGTTTTATTAATTGTGACATATCGATGCGCAAAAATTCCGGTTTGTTTTGTTTAAACATAGCCAAACACTGCTCAGAAGCATCAAGAAGTTCTGGTTTTTGGTTAACAGTGAGCTCGCGCGGCACTCACTGTGAACATAGCTTTCTCATAGTCAAATGATCATGCAATATAGAGCCAATTCGTTTTTTTGATATCTTTATAATGTCTCCCACTCACGCAACTTTACTCCTCGACCGTTTAAAACGATTTTATGGTTTTTTATGTTTTCTGGTGTTACCGCCTCATTTGGACGTCCACTGCGTTCTGCATCACCGGTTTCTCTACGACCTCGTTTAAAATCAGCAAACCAACGTTTAATTGTTGCTTCTGATGAAGCAGAGTCCTTATAACAATTTTCAAGTCATTGCTTTGTTTGAACGGTATTTTGTCACACCAAGAAGCACTGTAAAATTAGAACACAAAATTTTATTTGATCCGTTGTTTTGAAAATAACAAAAGTATTGTCACTCTCAGCACAATAACTCACAAACTTCTGTATCTGTATCTGTAGAGTAGGGAGGGTGAGTGTAAGCCCACAGCACTTAGACCACATGTGACCCACTGTACATCCTCCCGAGAAGTTGTCCTCTTAGGTCATCGTCCATTCTGTCCTTTCCAGGAAGGTTAACTATCACGTTGAATAGTAATCTTTCGTTACTTGACCTATTCTCCTTCCGAGTCCATGAACGAATAACAGAGACTCCGGGCCATAAACACCACCAGTTTCAACCGCTAGTGGATTGAACAGATAGTTGTTACCAAGATTTTGGTATTTTGTCATTTTAATTTTCCGCCAGACAATGCTGCAGTCCCAGCAGACTTCGAACTTTTGGATAGATGGGAAGCACCGTGTGAACGCAAATAAAGTCCCATACCACAGGTTCACCGTATTTCCATGGTATGAAAGACATACCATCTGGTCGTTTACCAAATTGTTCGAAAATTAGAATAATTTTTATGTTTATATTTTCTAAAACTATGTTGAAATCACAGTAGAACATTTTTTCCATAGACTCAACAAGTCATCCTAACACTCGTATTTTTCAACTATCGTCAAAGGAAATTGTCCTAATACATTTTTTGTCTTATTATGGATGCTAAATTCAAAAATGTTAGCCACTGAAACAATTTTGATGAATAAATTGATGAATGTAGCCGTTATTACGTGGTAGGAAATCATAATGAAGAAAAGAGAAATGAAACTTTTTACCACTCTTATTTGTAACTAATGTTACTGCAGTTTCGTCCTATGAGGACATTTTCAAACTTATACAATAAACTAATGATGCATTACATTACCTACCACCCCTGTAGGTACTAATAGAGGTACTTGACTTGATTGAGTACCTGAATTTACAGTTTACAATTCGGATCTGCCAATTCAAAATACGACGAGTAAACTGAATCTGTTTTTCCGTTAATCAGCTGTTTATACTTGTGAATTTCCAAGGATTATATGATTGTGTTTGTAACCCTTCCTTGCATAGTACAAAATTTCCGTATCGTTTAGATTCGGAAACTTGTGGTTGCAATCCAAGGAATGGTTTGAAAACGTCGAATAATTTTTACCTAGTCTGAAAGACCTTTCATTTTCCGCATACCCTTTTTGGAAATTTCGGCCGCATTGTCCCACATAAACATTATTACACTCCGGACACTTAAGCTTATAAACTCCAGATTTCTCCAACTTGTCCACCTTATCTTTGGCATAGAAAAGGAAATGAGAAAACCGGGCATGTCGTCTGAATGCCACTTCCACATTGTTTTTTCTGAACGAACCCTCAATTATCTCTGTTTATTTCTGCTAATATATTTTGTAAAGTTGTACAAAGCTTGTGTACATTCTGTAGAGATTTTTATGAATGTTTCTATTATTGAGTGAAAACCGGTCATAAGTCGAAACTTAAACGCAACACAAAAAGTATTGCTAGGCACTACAATACAATATCAAGTGTAATGTTCGATTTACCAGTCGCAAATGATTAAAGGTTAAGTTGATTTACTGGACAGAATGAAATAAATGTATACCTGTATAGCAATTCATATTCTAAATTCAAATATATTTGTTGGAACACCAGTGTCATTCCATCTAACGGAACGATCTGTTATTTCAGAAAATAAAATAGATAGATAGATAGATAAATATAAATTATTGTCCAAGAATGTCCAAGAATATCTTTTCGTTTTATTGTAAGTAGTGATGTATTGCTTTCATATTATTTAATTGAAATAATTTTACTTCAAATTTTCACCTGATCATTGACAATGTCAATGTCTATGGTAGATTTTATGACAAAACCGTACCTTGTTTCCATTATTATTATTATCTCATATTTCCAACACTCGATAAGAAATAATTTAGTCATCATTTATTTCATGTACTGGAAGAAAATGATTTCTGTAGACTTACTTATAACACAATACCCATCCCGCAGGGCTATAATCGTTAGCCTTATAATTTGCCGAATTACACCTTACATTTCCGGCCCTTTCAGGCAAGAGGCTGGACAACAGTATGTTGTGACAGGTTTCGGAATGTTGCGGTCAGTCTTTCTTTCTGCCACCACCGACCACGATCAACAGGCCAATAAATCTTGTAAATTTAAAGCCCCTAGGGTAGAGGGGTGTTCAGCTAACTGTCTGTTGGGATAGAAATCTTACCTTGACCGATGCACCCTTGTCTATATTACTTCCTTTCTGAAATTCAGTGTGGATCAAGTTGAAAACATATGGGATATATTCTTAACATGCTGATTTTATTTCAATGGCTTACAGTTCTTATCCTTCGTAATCTTCTGGGCCTTAGACGGCAAACGGTAGCTCCTTTTGAGTACAGGAAGAACAAATAAAATGTTGAGTATATTTGATTCGTGGATACCTTTATTGAGAATAGAACATTATGACTATCAAAATTCTGCTTGACTTTTATGACATTTAAGAAGTCAGACTTGCTACGTCTGAAAATTTCAAGTGACTTGGATAATATAATTGAATGAAGTATAGAATCATGTGGAAAAAACATGAAGATAATGAAAATGAACACAGGATATGAAATATAGAAATATAAAAACATAAAAGCGCTAATTGGCGAATAATACAAATTGAGCAATATCGTTTCTGGTATAGTCATTGTTTAAAACTTTTGCACATAAAGTTGGTTTGTAATGTACCTAGTACAAATATTTCTCAACAAAATATCATATAATACATCAAATAAACATATAATACATATCATATTATAATTTATACTTATATAAATGTGAAAGTTTGTGAGGATGAATGTGTGTATGTTCGTGACTCTTCACGCCAAAACGACTGAACGGATTCAGATGAAACTTTACATAAATACACCTTATGCATCTGAATAACATATGGGCTAAAATGAATCGAAGAGGTTTCTTGTATATTATTTCTTGTGTATTATTTTTAAAATTCTTGCAAAGCGCTTTCGACTTTCATCATCATCAGTGCTCTCCTGAAAGTAAGTGACCTAATTGAAGAGGAAGTTTAGTGAAAATTGAAGTTGCAAAATTTTTTGATCTTTAAGGATAAGAAATTTGGAAAAATTGTTCAAGATTACTTATTGACTTGTCAGGCCACAGGAAGTATCAAAATAAGTACATTGCACATTTGTAATATTTGACTTACATAAAACCATGGACGTAGAAAAATAAATGTACTCGGCAAACCAATACCTTCAACACAGAATGTTTGGAAGCCGCTCGGTTCGGTGGCGAGCGGGTTACGGGGAAGGAGGAATCTTGCGATAGACTGTGACCTACCCTCCAACGACAGTGGCGCACGCAATAAATTCAATATGGGCAATGTAAACGAAAATATGCAAAATGTTATATACTTATGAAAACTTCAGAGATC
>WOGN01002554.1:5512-16516 GCA_015342105.1 Leptinotarsa texana
AAACATCATTATTTAGCAGGAAAAAAGTGGCAATGTGGCAGTACAATTTATTCTCGAATCCTTCGAAAAATAAAGCCAGACAAAAATAAACACCATTTCCCCAAATTTCAGTTTTTTCCGGGTATCTCCGGATATACTCGGGATTCAAGAACTTTTTCAACGGCATATTGTTAGTCAGATAAATACACAACTTTGCCCCAATTCAACCATCTTCGTATCCCTCATAGTTTCCGAGATCCCAATGGTGAGTATCGAATTTGAAACATCCTGTATATTAGTCATAATTCAACGATGAAAAATGGTGCAAGTTCTATACGGAGTTTATCAAATCAGTAATCATAAATAATGGTATATTTGTAAGGAATGCGGAACATTCAAATTTTTATATGCCTATCAGTTGTCATTCATCTGTTATGCCTTTACTTGAACAGTTTATTTCTGGATACATTATCTAATTACATATATCTTTCAAAAAAGGTAAGGTAACAAATGTATGTAATTTGCACTTTTTCTCGACATCTTTCAATAACTTGTATAACATTTTTAGGAAAGGTGCTAAACGTGTGCAATTAAAAATAACAAAGAGGGATCGATATAAAGTTGAGAAGAAATCGAGAAAGACAAGAAGAAAAACACCCCTCAAAGCTTCAGTGGAACCTGTAATCTTAAATCAAGCACTTAAGTGTCCAGAATGCTCAGAGTTGTTCAATAACAATGTGGATTTCGCACTACACTCTGTAGCTCACAGTGTGAACGATCAGTATTCCTGTCACCTGTGCGAATTCAAGTTGAAATCTAGATACCGCTTTGAGAAACACGTAAGAGCACACGAAGGTTCCAACATGTACAAGTGTGAAATTTGCAACAAACCTTTCAAAATTGGCACCCATGCTTTAGAGCACGTTTATTATCACAGCGGGGAGAAACCGTTTCAGTGCGAGATATGCGGAAAGCATTTCATGTACAGCAGGTTGCTCAGCGCCCACAGACGCCTTTCACACTACTCAATCCTCACAGGCAAACCTCTGGTAAAGTACGACTGCAAAATTTGCGGCAAACACTACGAATCCTACCCGGGTTTGCAGCGACACATGTACAGCAAACACAATGAGGCAGGAATCGACAAATCCGTAATGTGCGACGTGTGCGGAAAGAAAATAAAAAATAAGGATAAACTGAAGTATCATCTACGAATTCACTCTGGAGACAAACCGTTTTCTTGTCTGATTTGCCAGAGAAAGTTCGCGAAGAAAGATCTGTTACAAGCGCATATGCCCGTGCATACGGGGGAAAAGCCGTTTTCTTGTAAGTTTTGTGGAAAGTCCTTCGCTCATCGAGCTCCCTTATGGTATCATCGGAAAACTCATACAGGAGAGAGGCCGAATGTATGTCCCGTTTGTGGTAAAGGGTTCATTTCGAAACCAGCTATGGACAATCATGTCAAGACCTGCAATAAGACCTGAAGTACTTTCTTCGTTTCTCCTTTCAATCCGTAATTTTTTCAAAGTGTTGACTTGTGATTTCACCCATTACTTGATGAAAATTAATAACATCATTCACGATACTAGTTATACAATTTTCATTACACGGTATCCTCATCAGGCACAACTGATATCTGATAGAAACATCTGTGAATGATCTACACTACAAACCACTTACTCTGTAGACGCTTCACGGCAATGTTATTGCTCGAAGATGCTTTTGTAGTTCGTTGTTCCCACCTGTAGAGGTCGCAGCAATAAATTGTCAAATTATGAGCATGCGTAGTTGCTGTCAGCTGGCAACGATTTTCATCTCCCTCTATAACTTAGAATCGGAACTAAACAAATAAGCGGAAACTTAAACACAACTATTGAAACTTTTTCTAGAGATCAATTACCCTAACACCAAAACTGATATTTTTTGCACTCGACGCGCGTTTCGCTAACGAAGTTACCATCTTCAGGAGAAGAAAATTGATACAGTATCAATTGATAGATGAGGATGCTAACCTTATTAGCGAAACACGGGTCGAGTACAAAAAATATCAATTTGGTGTTAGGGTAATGGATCTCTAGGAAAAGTTTCAACTGTTCACCAAAAGTTCCAATCTCATAGTTTATTAGCTCAACCGTTGTTTACTTTGAAAGTATTACATATAAATATTCTAATTTACTACTGAAATCAAAATAAAGGCATTGCTATGGTTGATTGCAATAGCGAGATAGAAATAATATTCATATGTATCAGTTCATGCAATAATGAATTTGTCAAGGTGGGAGTGAAACATAATTCGCATGTGAAGGGTAAATAATCGTAATGTTATAAAGTTTGGCATAGTAAATAAAACAGGTTAATCAAATAAAACAATAATATAATATCAAGCACCTTAACCATTATATATGGTGGCATTTTCAGGCATGGCAAGGGTGAAACGCCTCAGTTTCTTGCACTTACTTGATTCTCGAACCTGCAAGCGAATCAGTATTGCTGCCAAGGAATTCAGCTTTTCCATGTTATGCTTCAATTCATATTTATTCTTGAATGTTTCAGCTTCATGTACCTAATCTTTTGCTAAGGTTTTTTTACTATTCTTCATTTTATTCATTGTTTTTTGCAATAATTTCACTGATGCATATAACTTTTTTGTCTTGGTGTGATTGCCTGCTTACAAACCCCTGAATGCTTCAGAAGCTGAAGTGGTGACATCAGACAACCAACAGCATTTTTAAAAAAGAATGATGTCAATTACTCCACAAATAAATGAATAGATATGAAGACTTATTTGTGGAAACGCAAAATATGGTAATGAAGAAATAACCAAACCGGTTCCAAAACCAATGTCAATGGCATGTCCGAAGTACATCTGATAATGAAATAGTAGGAAAACTTATTGAAAACTGCTTAGATGGAGGTTCAAAATAATTGTGGCAATGAAATATTCAAATTGAAATTTGTACGCATCTCAGAAGTCACGCTAATTTGAGGATTGAGATGTCAGAACTGACTGTTAATGATGAGAAGAATAATTTGACCTGAATTGTTTTATTATTTGGACGTTCAAGAATTGAATGGAAATATTTCTCTTACCTCTCAAATATAATGTAGGCACAGCCATTGATTGAAGTCTACTCGACATCGATGAATGGTATTTAGCCTCGAAATGTTTATGACAAACTCTTTTAGAGCGATACACCATTACTAGGTCCATTTCATTGATATCCCCATCAGTGACAGAGTGCACCCATATTCTGAATTGTTCTAGATATTTTCCAGGATATGGAAATTTGTGTAGCGGTGCAGATGCTGAATACTTTGAAATGCAGCATTTCCTACACGACATAGTTGAAAACGAAGTTCACTAAGAATAATGAAAAAATATTATATGTTACAATTTAATATCACTGGATAAATATGTTTTTATGAGATACAAACTAACTGATCGGAGAACACTAATAAAAATAATACGTATCAAATTCCTTTAAAAAAAAATGTCAACAATCGACATAACCTACAATCTCTGCAGAGACCACAAATCACTTTAAGTAGTTTGTGGCAGAGACCCCTACAGGTGGGCACAACGAACTACAAAAACGACAAAACGACTGTGACCTTGATCATTTGCGTGAAACGTCTATAGAGTAAGTAGTTTGTGATCTACGCATGTTTCCAATATGGTTTTCGTTGATTATTTTATATTTATTTTGTCTTCGTTTCTTTGAAAGGTTACCTTCCTTTTAACAAAAAAGTAGAACCCTAAAATGTTGTCTTAAAATTAATCACTTTCTATTCTTGAATTAAATTCTCATGGCTGGGATTGAAATTATTTTCAAACTGTTATTGTTATAGAAGACTCGTCTTTTCTAACGAGTCTTTTCTCTATAGTGACAAACAGTCGAAAAGTTTGCAAGAATGAGTTACTTCGTTTCACGATATTGCTGATGGAGAAGCTAGACATCAGTCGTTTATATTAATCGTCTTTTGTGAATGCTATCTGTTACGAATGTTTGTTGTACAAATTGAAAAAGAAAAATTGATATCCGTCTTGTAGTTCAATGTTCATGATGGAAATTAGTTGTTTCAGATGACTTTTTTATCATTTTGAATCTGAGAGAAATACCTATGAGAAAAAACCTATCAAGTTTTTCATTGATATTTTAAGTATTCCTTTCTTTTTTTAAGTTTTACTTGATTTTATACTAATATAGAAATGAAAATCTAAGCTTCTTACCTGTTCTTAATAGTAAATAGAACAATGGCGGTATTATCAAGTAAGTTTGTGTGTGTTAGTCATTTTTGTAATAAACGTGCGGCGTGTGTTTTGATATTATTTATTCAAAGTGGTATGAACTCTGTTCTTTTAAATACTCATCTCATGATCTGTTACTTCCGTATTGAAGGCATTGTTAAGTTCCTGTACGTTCCATTTTTTTGTATACAGTATAGGTGAAAGTTTGTGATATTTCCTGCTGCTTATGTATTTTTATAAAATAAAAGAAAATTTTTATGAACTCTTGCTGTATGTAATGAATTTATAATTTATATAATAAAATAGTGTCCAAGTCATTGGTTGTTGGTTATTAAAATTAAAAACCTTCTACCTGTCTTCAAGAATCAGTATATGTTTTCAACACTACTTCAACAATACTTAATATTTGAAAGGAACAAAAGACCATTATTTTTCGTACTTAAAAAAAATTGTTTTTTGAACATATTTTCGGTATAGAAACGAACTATGTATGACTCCAAAGTGGACCTCTGTAGGTCATTTGAAGGTCACTGATAGTAAATGGGAGAAAAATATGTTTACATTTCCCTCTTGACTTTGGAAATTATTTGATGATTTAAGTCAATCAAATCGAAAACTTTTGCTTGAATGTACTCTTGACAATCAGTTCCAGTTCAAAAACTCTCTGGATTGAAACCTATATTTTTGATGCAACAGAACAGAAATAGCGACCTGAATCACCTCAATCTTCCTATTATAGAATAGGGTGAACATTCTGGATGATAACGAAAAACAGCTGGTTTATGTGTGGACCCACCACTGCATGCAAGGTGGTTTGTGGACCTAGCTAGTGAAAGCAAAGCAGGAAGCAGCAAGTGATCAGAGCCATACCCCATTTCCCGCTATGACTCTTTCCGGGATCAACAATAAGTGTTTCATTTCAGAAAGTTTTTTGAATTTGAAATTAATTGACAAGGTCAAAGTCAACTAGAAAGTCACCTTCGGACAGTTAGGAATGAATCCTCAATACTCTTCATTACTCTACCATTTTGAATGGTTGACCACCAAATGACCTCCAGAGGTCGAATTATTTTTGGTCTTTCTACTTCCGCCACATAAAATATGTGTTTCCATTTGACTAACATAAACCTTCAAATAAAGTCCAAAATAATGGTGAAAGGCAAATCACCATTGGGTTGTCTAGAGATGAAGGTAAACATGTGTGCAATAAATTTTGTTTACCATTCAGTATAATTGTATGTAAATGAATTTTAGTCTCTGAAAATTATATTCGGTTGTAATTTGTTTCCGCACTTTTCACTTCCATGAAAAACATTATTGGTCCTTATTTGAAAAACTAACCTTGACCTCCAAATAATTTGCAAGCTAATAGTCACGGTTGTAATAGTCAAGTCTATTGTAATCAGTGGATATATAGAAAAAATCCTAAACAATCCATTGTAATTAAATCTTCTTCTACCCATCCCTACCATATTACCGCGTAAGTGAGTCAGGCATGCCGGGACTTTTGAATCACCCTGTATATATAAACAATTAAGTATATTTTTAATAAAAGAAAACATTAAAATGCGGTTTTATTCACCCAATATTTTGCGTAATTATTAAGTGATGTTTTGACTAAGAAAATAATAATCTAGGGGCTACCTAGTACCAATTATAATTGAAGTAACAACCAACACTGATTCTGTTAGAAGAAAAGTAGAGATGAGAAGACTTTTTTCGATTATCGAGACCGGGGCACCATACCAGTAAACAAGAGTTTAAATACTGATGCAGTGAATAATTGTAAATTGCATCACGATTCAAACAGAAATGTAAAACTCGAACCACAGTAAAAACACTGCTCTCAGACATCAGAACTGCAACACTTTGCGCTTTTCAATAACTTAATTGACATTATTTGATGACGGTTACTTTAAAAAAAATTTCTAGAATTCAATTGTTTTTATATTTTTATTCAGTTATTATTTTATGGCGATTGCAGATTTATGATATTATTTCTTTACTTTTTTAATCTCAATGAATTTGTTATGAAAAAATAATATTATTTATATTCAACCCAAATTGTTTTTGTATACCCATTCTAGCAAATGTAATATTGAAAGTGCAAACGAAATGGAAAGTAATGAATTATCTTATTTGAAGGTGAGTAGTATATGTGACTCTTTTTATTTATAAAAGATGACATTGATTTGCTTTCTCACATGACTCTAGTAATTTGAAAAATATTTGGCGTTTATAATTTTCTTAAAATACTGATTGGTTTTCAATACTTCCAATGCTTCATTCATTCCAGTAAATCAAAGTTCTTACTAAATTGTTTTCCCACAGTAGGGTCATATATATAATAGGGGGTAAATGAGGCAAATGCGCCTCCCCCAAGGAAATAAATAAAACTGAAATAAGTAGATTCTTAAAAGATTTTTGTTCAACTCGAAAGATTTATTGCAAAATAGTACTCAATTTGAGACATATAACAACGACAAATATCAGTTCACCTGTCATTGACTGCTGTTTTCATTTCATATAATGCACATACATTTTTCATTTAATATTGAGATACATTTTCCCCCTTCTCATTTCTACCACCCCCTGAATACATCACTAGCCCCCAAAGTTATATCTTATAACTTATAATTGTAGTAAAAATATCTTTAAAAATGGCCCAGTAGGTGAAGTAACTCTTTCACCATAATGTTCCACATTAATGGAGACAAGACCTTTTCTAAAGACAGTCTCTTGTTACTCCAATCTTTTCTCCTATTAATGGGAGCTTTCCGTGACTCGACATAAAGCCGTTTCTACTTATATATCTTAAAGATATAAGCATATTGTTTTCGATCCGTTAGCCTAATATGAATGTTAAATAGCTTTTCTAATTATATTATTATTAAGGCCTGCGCCATATCCTGCCTGATTTTTCCCAGGTTTCAAAATGAAGGTGGTCTTTATCATTCTTTACATTTTAGCTTTCTCTACTGTGTGGTCCTAACAACTTACGAGGAAATAAGTTTACTGCTCACGCAATCTTCTTCCAGTTACCAATTTCTTTCATTACTAATAATCAGTACTGGACGTCCATTTAAGCTCTTCCAGTAATAAATTTGTCATTCGGAAACGCTCTCTAATATTATATTTTCTGTACTTCCCTGTACTTACATAAGTTAAGTTCCATTCGTTGTAGTCGATCTCAACTCAAATTTCACACCATCAGATTTAAGCAAAGTCAGTATAGGTTTTCCAATTTGGTTTTAGAAGTCAAAATGTACATTGTCGTCACAACCAATTATGTGTTCGGTAAGTTCTTACTAGCTCTTTTGGTAACTACACTGATCCAATCCAAATCACCTCAGATTCTCCTTCACTGGTCGCCTTCAATTTGACAGTCGTTGAATTCCTAGTAGAAAAATAGTTACAAATTTGCGGATGGTAATATAGGTTTTTGGGGTTTCACCCAATGCCAAGCATTTTCCCTGTAAATTTCTCTATAAACTTCGTAAGGATCACCGAAATCCTTTTAATACTTATTGTTGATCGGTACTACACTCATCATGAGTTAGAGGAGTCCCACATAGATTCTCCCCTTCTATTCATACTTATCGTCCATTTTATCCCCACCAGTTAAAGGAAAGAAGATGGTCCCTCTGCATGGATGCGAAGATGAGTTCTCTGGGAAGTAGTTTAAGCTTCGTTGGAACAAAATGGATTACTCCATGAGATTGAGTCCTCTTTCTAGTCGGCTTTTACAAAATGTACCCCTCTCACTTGATGATCATCCACAGAAGATAAATGGGTTCTGAAGGTCTGGTGTAATTCAATTCAATAAACCGTCTTGCATACTTCTATGCATCATATTGGAATAATTTAGTCATTGATCCTCTACATTTTTATTTTTAATTCCATCAGATCTTTAAAATTTATATATTTTCTCCGGTTCAACTGTTTTCATATTTACATTCGAATAGTAATATCATTATTATTTTCAAAACAATTTCATTATATTAATATTCATCTGCTTTCAGAGATATAATGACGCGAACGCATCATTCCACCGATATGAGGAAATCCTCTAAAAATGGTAAACTCCAAAAAAATGGAAAACTAAAAAGACAAGCTGTTCCGCCTGTGAAGCTAGAAGTTCCACTTCGATGTACATTTTGCAACGAAATCTTCCGCAACAATATAGATTTTGCCCTGCATTCTATAGAACATAGTACAAATGAGCGGTACTCCTGTCACATATGCGACTACACCAATAACTCTAAGTACCGGACTGAAGCCCATGTTCGAGCCCATGAGGGAT
Source organism: Leptinotarsa texana (assembly GCA_015342105.1). Lineage (NCBI taxonomy): Eukaryota > Metazoa > Arthropoda > Insecta > Coleoptera > Chrysomelidae > Leptinotarsa > Leptinotarsa texana. Next base: position 14,044 of record WOGN01002554.1, read on the forward strand.
CTTCTAAATACCGATGTGAAATATGTAACAAGCCGTTCAACATCAGCACACACGCGAAGGAGCATCAGTACTTCCATACAGGAGAGAAGCCATTTCAATGCGAAATATGTGGCAAGCATTTTATGTTTTCGAGGATTTTGACGAAGCACAGGAGATCGGCTCACTACGAAATTATTTTCGGGAAACCTTTGGCCAAATATGACTGCAAGGTAAGAAGAAATATTCATTTGGTATTTCCATACTACTCTCATTACTTATCAATACTAGTTAGTTCGGTGACCCTGTGGAGGGTACAGGTTACGGGTAAATGTGCTTGGTATGATTTCTTCTGGAATGTTGACGATTCGGACTTGCATTGTCAAAATATGTCAAAATTATGTACACCAGTAAAAAGTGACTGTATCGAAATAAGGGATCCTTTCTGCTGTTTACGTCCATTCGAGGACTCGGTAAACATTGCGATGTAACGACACAGAATTCAAATCGCTACGGTCAGAGGCGATACATTGAGAATATCAACGGCGTAACAATACTATATCAATTAAAGAGAGTAAACACGTCATTGCGTTTGAAGAGATCCAAATACTCGATAGAACTGCTATTAAAGACATTCTGAAACAGAGAAATAATTTCATCATAAAAGAAAAGGGAATTGATATCAATAACCACCACCAATCCAATGAGATAAAACCGGATACCTAAAACATTAATAATGTGATTTGATGAAATCTAGAGCATTTCATACGTTGTCTCATCACATTTAATAATGCCTATCACAGTCATAGACGAAGTGTTTGGCATAAAAACCTGCAGACGACGGCCAACCAACACGAAAAATAACTTTTACACAGTGATTGTGAAAGTTCGCACTCCGTAAATCTAGCATCGACAGATTTTCGACTATTTTCAGTATCTTTTTCCTGTATTCTCAGATTTTCTTCATCTGATTCTGTTGAAGCTTTGAAGTTATTGTATGTAGAAGATGTTTACTAAATCCTTCCTCAACAATTGTGTCGATAATACTGGAGTGCTCTTGATCATCCATATTGCGACTTTGGAAATGAGTCAACTGACTGTGTTACTATCGATTTTACTACCCGATACGATGATGATATGTCCCAAGTGAATACCTTTCTCGTTTTTACACTGGAACTACCAGATGCGATCATGATATCTCCTAAGTGAACACTTTCCACGTATCTGCACTGGCATTGTTTTATTTTATTTTAATGGACAAAATTTATATCAGTTTTCCCTGATGGAACGTAAACAAGTTTTAATTAGGTGAACTGCGCTCACTTTCAGCAACAGTTACAGGCATGGTTAGCGAGAGTCTGTGCGCTGTCCATAGATACAGGAATATGTAAGTTAAGGAGCTTCAAATATCGGTTATTAGTGGCCGATATTGATTAATTGGTTTCCAAACAATTCACAGCCAGATACGCTTATTCGCGGTCGTTTTCATCTTAGTTTCTTACAAGCACCTAATTAGCACTTCAATACCACGCTTAGTTTATACCTGATAGAGCATTCGTCCTCGTTTTCGAGAGACCTGATTCTTAGATCTATTGTTTAGCGAAATTGGAAGCTTTTGTTTATTAATTAGAGAATTTTACGATCCTCACCGTTTAGCACTTAATTAGCACATAATGTGCTGAATGTTCCCTTAACATTCATTATTTTATTATTATTTTCATTGCGTTGCTAGCATCACATAATACTAGCAACGCAACTTTGAATATTGAGTTGCGCTGTAAGTTGCAGAGCACCTAATTTTTGACTTCGGTATCTAAAAAGCACCTAAAAAGTACCTAATTTTGGCATTTTCTAAATGCTAGGTATTTCCTTACTTTGCGTTGCTGGCGTAACAGAGCTTCGGTCGAAGTGTTTCGCAACTCCGCAAACTTTATCTAATTTTCTCAGGAATGTCCTCAATATTATACTACAATGACCAAGAATCATTGATTTGTCATAGCTGTTTAAATCGAGTGACCATTGCAGTCCTGATTGTGTCAATAAGTCTGTAGGTGTCTCATCTACATCATCATATACAAACAAAAGCTTTTTCATTTGCTAAAACGTATTGACTCAAATACATATGACCTAATTGCAATTTACAGGCCGTACACGGATCACATATTTGCAGTTGAGGCAACCACAACATTGTGGTCACGTTGACTGTACTTTGCGGTTGACCCAACCACATTTTTGTGGTCGACTTGGGGTCATAGAAACAGCACTTGCAGTTGAGGCAACTGTCATCAAAAATTGAATGCTGTGAGACCAATTTGAGAAAAAGTACACCACGGTGTAGGCGGTTGGGTACGACTGCAAGTTTGTGGTTAGTATACGGCGGATGTCGCGATGACATCTCGACGGAGATCAGCAGCAAGTTGACTGCAGACGTCCGTTTTGACTTTTGTGAACGCCCGTGTACGTGTAGTACAGTATTTCTTATGGGCGGCTTGAGTTC
>WOGN01002556.1:0-16514 GCA_015342105.1 Leptinotarsa texana
GTTATGTAGAACATCTCAAGATCTTTGGGACTGATTGTTTTGTGCACATACCCACGAAAAAAAGAAAAAAAATTTGTTAAGAACAGCATGAAAGGATCTTTAGTGGGATATATTGGTAATGAGGATGGTTATCGAATCTGGTTCCTAGAAAAGAATGACATTATCTTGAGTGGAGATGTCATTTTTATAAATGAGAAATTTGCTCAGGAGAAGAAAATTGACGATGATCAATTTTCTTCTCCTGAGGATGCTAACTTTGTTGGCGAAACGCGCGTCGAGTGCAAAAATATCAGTTTAGTGTTACGGCAATTGATCTCGAAAAAAGTTATTGGTACACTTGTCTAGAACATATGCTCAGCGTTTCAACTATTGAGCATGTTCAGTTAGAAGTTAGAAGTTAGAAAATAGAAATGGCGATTTTCTGCTATCGAAAAAATTATTAAGAGAATTTGCTTCGAATGTTGTGTAAAAAATGGACTTAGTGCTGAAACTTACTTAAAAAGTTCACAGTGGCATACGATGGTTGTACTCTGGGTCAGAAAAATGTTTAGAAGTGGTACAAACTTTAGACAGATAGTAGACGACGCTCACCCTGGACGCCCCGGGACATCAACAACCTATGAAAATATTGCGAAACTGAAGAAAATCGTTGTGGAGAATCGTCGAATCACTATTAGAAAAGTTGCTGAGGATGTCGGTAAATCGATTGCATGAGATCTCTCTTGAATTATTGAATGACGTCAACGGTGATTCAGATTTGCTCAAAATGGGTACCTATATGGTTACGACATCCAAACTAAAGTCCCATTGGAAGAGCTCAGGGGAGCCAAACCACCAAAAATACGCCAAGTTCAATCAAATGTTCACTGTTTTTTGTTTTTTCATTACCGTACCATAAGGAGTATTATTTTGAAGTTATGCGCTGCTTGCGAGAAGCAATCCGAAGAAAATAACCGGTATTGTGAAAAAAAAACATGGTTTTTGATTAACGATAATGCACCTCCACACGCCATTGGTTGCTTGTGAACTTTTGTTCAAAAACAACATCATAATCATGTATCAACCACCGTATTCACCTGATTTTCCTCCCTGCGAAATTAATGAATACATTTCTTGAAAACGAGAAAATAATTTCATAAATGTTCAACAAAATTTATCAGTTCAAAATTTATTATCAAAATTGACATTCCAAATCCATTATTATAATTCAACTCATAACAAACTAGTTCCAGATTCTCTAAAATATCCGATTCCATCCGCAACTTCAATGACCCTGATCCTACAAAGAATTCAATTTTTCTCAAATACTACTCCGTTCACATACAAGGATGTCATAATATATGATGATAACCAATGACTGTATTTTTAGAAAGTCAATTATAAGTTCCACTTCATGCTTTCGTGAATTTCAGTATTAATTTATTATTTTTACCATTGCAATTGGCGCAAAACATACTTTAATTATAAATCCTATTCAATTGCATTATCAGACGATTAGATACAGATGTTTTTCAATAACTGTTCAAATGAAAATACCTAATTAAAGTGCAGTTTTCCATTGTAAAATAATTAGTAAATACTACATTCAAGTATTTTAGAAATTTCGAAATTCCAATCAAAATTATAACTATGAATTTTTGTTCCTTCGTTTCGTGTTGCCAATTCATACTCACATTTTTCTAGGAAACTGATTCATTTTCTAATGGGAGCCTAGTCGATTTGGACCTGAAAAATATCTGTTTTTCAAAGTGGAGAAAATGGATTGATACTTTAGCAAGAAGCGATCTGAGAGAAGCTTGTTGTACGGCATGACGTCATGAGTTGTCAGTGTTTTCTTGGAATGACTGTGTTTTCAACGAGTTTTTGATGAAATATCCTTTTGTATGATTCGGTTTTTAGTTCTGCCAATTTATTTTTGAGCTTGTTCTCAAATCCCAGCGTGAAATCCTTAACCAGCAGTTGTGTGGACTTGTGTTGTATAGTAGCAATGAAAATGAGTTTGTCGAATCAAAGATATTGATACATTTCATTCCAATAATTGTTAATTTTGTAAATCATTGTTAGTTTACATGTACAAAAATGAACAGGTCCTGAATCAAATGTATACTTTCCAGTCAGTTGCTATTAAAATCATATCTGAACTTATCTAAATATAGAGGTATTCCGCAACATTTATATCAAATGCTTGTATTTTTTAATCGACTATTCAATAGTGTTTTCATTTCAGTATTTCCAAATAGAATCGTTGGACAGTTCTATGAATATTATATAGAATTCAAACACAACCATTTCAATGTATTACTGGTTTCTGATGAAGTATTGTTTTGGATAGAAACATGCAGGAGTTAACTATGCATACCATATATTTTGATATAATGATAAAACAGTTTCAGTCCCCTTAGAATCATAAGATTTAGTTTCGTATCAATAAATCCTTCTCTAGATACTTTCAGCGGGTGAATTTCAGGAAGTTGACCCCAAATGAATTTTCTTATCATTAATGTACCATGTAATGTAATGAGGACAAACAGCTTGATAAAACCAAGAATTCGTAGAACGAGTGGTATTTCTTGTTGCTCGATGTGTATTGTTCAATAATAATATAATTGTTTAAAAATCAGCTGGGCCTTGATAAGTCACGTATCATTCACGAATGATGACAACTAAATGTTAATTTTATGGTTACCTTCAACTTTTCTATCATTTCATCGGTTTGAAATAAATACCCTAAGAAAAGAAACACTACAATAATAGGGTCTTCCAACAGTGACTTACAAACTTCGACAATTGATAACCGCCGTCTTGTTGATGCTACGTCTGTCAAATTAGTTGTCATTTATTCAGTCTATTTTTCCAAATCACCATGGACAGATAAAGCATTCAACAACACGTGCAGATGAAGAAACTGTTTCATCAAGACGGGTGCTTTGTTCGGGCAACGTATCGCGCGCTTCGCCCATTTTTGGGTCGCCGTAATCGTCCTACCGAGGGGACCCGTACGTTGACAAAACGCAAGATCTACCGAAAACATCGCCATTGTCTGTGAGAGTTTACAGGAGAATTCGAGGCAGTCGATTTCGCGTCGCTCACAAGAACTCGGCTTTTCGCAGACCAGTGAACTGAAGGTAAACGACCATAGACAACGAAGTATGTTGGCTGAATTTTCATCGAAAAATCATCTTCAGTGCTGCGCCCCATTTTTGAATGAATGGGTTGGTTAGGTTGGGTCAAAAGTGAGTGAGTCTATTCGACCCTCCACCGCAACCCACAAGGGTTTATTGTGGCTCACACCTATTCACACTCGGTCAGACGGTGAGAGTACGGCTCTGCCGAACTCTAAAAACCCGATTCGGTCCCCAGCGGGGCAGTCGGTTAGTCAAGGTGCAAGAGTCCCACCTTGATACCCGCGATAACCTTCCCATATGAGGGTTTTTGCACGTCAGCTGCTCCTGGTTTTGGTAAATCATCACTTGAGCGCAAACGTTTGCTAACCTGTTCATGGTAGGTTTGTTCCTCCACCTGAGACAGATTCTGCGGACACCGCTTAAGAATTTGGTGCAGGGCGGTTTCATAAGATACTCCGCTCTTGGGGAGACGACTCAGTCATTTCTTGGCTGCACCACCAAACCTTTTTTTTTTCTTTTAGGTTCACTTATTGGATCAGGAGTTGGAGAGTTGAGAAGCTCTCGCTCCTGATCTTAATTTTCAGGGAGGTCACTTGGAGTCGTAAACTCGTCATCCATATCCCTTCTAGACTCGCTCCTGATCTGAATTCACATAGAGGTCGGTCAGTTGAAGTCGTAGAAGCTGGACATCCATCTCCTCTGTAGGCTCAGCGTCAGAAAGAATTTTTAAGTTTAATATGTCCATAAAAGTCCAACGAGTAGCTAGGAAAAGAAGGTCAATCACGGCAGAGCCCCGCATTCCCGATACAAAGGCGATGTCATTCATCCTTTCGGCACGAATACACACACTTCAGGATTAAGCCATCGTTAGGATGCCAACAGAACCACAAGTGATTTTGTCATTTCCGTATCCAACGGGGCTAGGTGGAAGCAAACATCCGATGCCCAGTTTGCTCAACCCCACATCCCAAGCCGATGCACTCGCCAGAAACAGCATGCACTATGGTTCAGGCAGTGAAAGATGAACAAGGATAGCCAACCCGGGTACTCGAACGAACAAAATTGTCAAATTTGGGACGATACCAATCCAGAAATCCCAGAAAAGGCACTGTTTGGTGTGGATTTCGGGCTGGTAGCATCACCGGTCCATATTTCTTTGAGAACGGTGTTGCCCAACACACTGTTAACATGGTTTCAACAGAACGGCTATACGTTCAACACAGCTTATGACACATCGTATTTTCGCCACATCCGATGTGAGGGTATGGTCATCTCACGAGGAGGTGATATGAACTGTGAACCGAGATCGTGCTATTTGACTTCGTTAGACTTTTTCTTGTAGGGTTTAGTCGCAGGTGTATGCGAAGCCAACATAACCCATGGCATAGGTCAAATTTAGCCTGACTTATGCGCCAACGTTATTGAAAGCTCTTTCAAATAAATATAAAAATTTCCATTAAATCTTAAACACACTTTGTTTTATTGAAATTCAAATATAGGAAGCGCTCAATGAAATACCTCATATTTTTGCAAAGGATTTTCTCACAAAATGACTGTAGTTAAAACAAAAATTACACATGAGTTTTCATTTGTGTTTAATTTTTGTTTGCTCACCGTTATTTTTTTTGTTGTTGTTTTTTGTTGTTTCACAACATCAATTTTTCTTGTCGATAAAGAAACAAAAACTGGAAAACTCAATCACTGGAATGTATGTATGCAAAACCGATTGGAAACGTCTCATATAATTGACTCATAGATTATGTTTGCCAATAGACCGCCCACCATTTTTAACAATCGAAATGAATATTTCCGCTCTGTTGCACCTATTTACCTTCGAGAGCTTGGCACGCCATGGTATGTACACTAATCGAGTTAGAGGTAAACCCAAATTCCTATTCAATGCGATCCCGGCGTCTTGGTTGAGCAGGCACCGCCTTCATTCCGAAGGAATTGCATCAAAGCTGTAAAATTTGTCTACATCGATTAATTCATTTCTACGTCTTCAGACGAAACAACTGAATGAATGAAAATCTAGAAAACCCTAAAAATGTTTCGATTCATATTAGGGTGTATCCAGATGTCCATTTCGAATGAGATCCCTATCGACTATCTCACAAAAAACATGGTTTGTTAGTCACAGCTGGAGAAGTATCATATTTTCAAAAGGATCTTTTATCCTAAGAACTTATATCCATATAGGTCTTCGACTTCATTACTTGTCATGATAATAATAATTCTTTATTTCCTGGGACCCACATAACTGTGAACTTACAAGTAAAAATTGATGTAAGATGGGTAGTAGTACGTTAAAAGTTTGTTGTATACAATAAATATTTTATATTATTCTTGGTATTTGAATAGATATTTTTTAATAGATAAGGGTAGTTTATTATATAAATCAATTCCCATGGCATGTGGTACTTTTGACGTAACACACAACGTTGATGCATCAAACTTTCTTTAGACTCTGGTGCAAATGTATATAGTAGTAAACCTAGGACAAACTGAAACCACTTGATTCTCATGGGAATAATTCCAAATTGGTAGCAGACAAACTGTTATGGTCTAAATTCCTGGTCACAATTACATGGAAAGTAATAAAGATTCTTACTACAAGCAAATTCATCGCACTAGAAGCTACTCTTTATATCGCTTTAGGTTTTGTCAATCAATGTATATCTAGAGTGCAAGAGGAGGTGTATGTTTTTAACAAAATCTCTCAACTTTGACCCAATTCCAACATATTTTGAAGTATGCCACCAAACGATTCTACCATTATTGCTGACAAAGCAGCAAAGCCTCTCTTGTCTGCCCCGCTGGGGAACTTATCAGGAATTCAGTGGCTAAGTTGAATTCTTGACAAGATAAGATGATGGTAGGATCTACAATCTGCTTCGAACATAATGAGTAGTTTGATATTTTATGAAAGGCGTTTTGAATGTCATACTAGAAAAAATCAACCTGAAAAAAACTCAGAATCCCTAAAAATTTCGGAAAATGATTGTTGACATATTCATATATCTAATACTCAAACAAAATTCAATAGATTTTGCCTCATTTCATACAAACCCTTTCAACCCTTCCATGAACAAAGCATACCAATTCCATCAAAGTACTTTCCCAAAGCATCTCTCGATGCATCTTCCATTGTACGAGCTGGAACCCCATTAATTCATCCCACCCTTCCAATTAACAATATAAAAACAACAAAGGCGAATCGCCATGTATAATACTGCCTCGAGTACGAGAAATTCATCTTGGCATACTCCCCAAGATGTTAACAGGTCTAAAGGCATTGTACAAGGGCGGTCAAATGACGGGAAGATAAGCAAAGACGGACACGGTGGCTTGATTCGAGTCGAAAGTTGGTGGGCCTGATTAATCGCGGTCAGGAAACAAAGGGTGATGTCAAGGCAACTGTGACCTAATGTTGTACTGAATCAGTGAATGCGAAGTTTCGAGCTATCGGAAATGGAAGGGGTGGGCCAGCTTCAGAAACAATATGTGATAATTTGGTGAAAAACTATTTGATATTGAAAATATCACAATAAACCCTTGTAGGTTGCGATGGAGCGACGAACAGCCCTACTTATTTTTGACCTAACCTAACCTAACCTATATTTCAATGTATATTCTTTTCAATTATCAGGTGTAGTTGTAATGCACTGTTTGGAACCTTTGGTGTAGTAATGGATATTACTGTAGTTCATTCCCAACACCAAACCGTTATTTTTAACACCTCAACACGTGTTTCAATTACCAAGTGATCATCTTCTAGAGGAAGACTGAACTGAAGATGTTCACTTGGTAATTGAAACACGTATCGAGGTTTTGAAAATAACGGTTTGGTGTTCAGTAATATTGATTATCAGGTGGTTCAAATTTTAAAAGGAAATGAATTATATATTTAGTGTGTTTGTAACACACCAACATGTGAAAGCAATGTGTTCTAGAACCAAAATGAAAAGCTTTTCATGCATTCGCCTGAAAATGGTCAATAATGTTTTTTTTTGCAATTGTAGAAATTATGACTTTCGTAATATGAAAATATGTGCAGTTTCTGAAGTTATACATGAAACGAAAAAAATACCAATTGAACAAATATAGAAGTGAAATGTTTGAACATACAAAACTTTGAAGTGAGGCTTGACGGGAAGAGAATATGAAAAACTTCAATGATATAAAATGAATCAATTTGCAATCTCATAAATAATTTTCTTTCCTCATGTCTAGAAAAGAAATCAATAAGCATGTTACCGTATTATTTTATATAAACGAACAATACGATTATTCAGTTTTACTCAAGTATTTTACTCAATCTTACTTACAATTACTTAATCGTACCTTCATTTGCTCCTCAAAACAATAAAGAAGCGTAAGAAGAATATAAAATATTGAAAAACTAGACTTATCACGATTGTATGAAATATGAATCTTTGAAATACTCAAATTGAGTGCAGATATAACCACATTAAGAATTTTGTATGATATAATCACACAAAATCACAAGAATAATTATAATAAATAAATGAATTGAGTTTCACCAATGAAAATACGATCTTTTGCAAATGGTTTCTAATAAAATAGCCAATGGTTTGACATCATTCGCCACAGAAAGGTATTGTAAACCGTTGCAAGGAATGTATTTCATTTTTTTTATCTCTGGGCAGGACTATTGGGAAATCATACTGTTGGTCCATATATCTGGACAAAAATCTAACTGGTGATTTATATTAGCCCTCATTTGCCCACGGATTCAAGAAATTGTAGCCAACAATCGGGAATTCATTCATTTTCCAACAGGGTGATATTTAGTCAGGCCTGAGAGAAATCGGTTGAATCAGACATACCTAGTCATGTGGATTAGTAGACACGATTTTTTGGAATGGCCTGCTAGTTGACCAGATTGAATACTGTCGATTTTTTTTTTCGTTTTATGAAATAGTGAGTTCATATTACGCAACCTGGGACAATACAAAAACTTAGTTATCGATATATCAACATAAAAATAATCACCGATACTTGTGCTAGCATCACCCTAGAAACATTCCAAAATGTTGGAAATTTGTATGAAAATAGGCTGTTTTACTGTCAGGAGGTTCAACCAGAACATCTTTTACATTTGCTATATTGACTCAAATGTTTTTTTATATATAGAATAAATAATAATTACGTAAAGATAAAATACTATTATTTTATGTTCTCGACATTATCACATATCTATTGCAAAAGATGTTCCTCATTCATTTCTCTTTTGAATTTCAGTTCCATTTTTTAAATTTTTTTGCTTCATAAGGCTGCACATTTTCTCAAAACTGAAAGTCCTAATTCCCACCATCCCGGAAAATAATGTTTGATCAGAATCCCTTACTTTGTGGTGGCACAAATCCGTATCCAGAAGCACCTACGACCACCCCGCTGGTTTCCCCGCTGTCTGGGGGCGCTGGGGGAAATACTACTGGCCCTTGGTTCTGCCTGGGATCCCTGGTAGCTTGGAGGGGGGCATCCAGTCCGTTTCCAAAACCGCTAAAATCACTGAAGGTTCGGAAGCCATACTGACCTCTGACGAACGTCACTAAGTAAGCTATGCAGGCTAAAATCAGGGCCTAGAAAGTACAATTTTTGTTAGTCTGAGTTTTTCAGAAAAGCCAAAAAATGAAATGTTTATTCAGTTGGTGGTCGTCAAGAAAAGTGGTTTTATTGTAAAATATAGAGACATTGCTGATGGTCTAATAACGTTTTGTTTTGGTGCCATGAGTTGATTTCTTTTTTCAATATTGGCATCAGTTTTTCTGTTGATAGAAATATTCAGAGATTGAATTGGGATAATATTATAAATATTAATATAAATATATAAATATTAATAAAAAGTAAAACGGCGTTCCACGCCGTTTTACTTTTAATAATATTCCTTTGAAATGAGCTGAATTATTTTATTTGTTGAATTTCCATGATACATGAATTAAATTGATTGTTGATAATTTTTATTCGGCACACAGTTGAACGGCGTTTTGTCGTATTATAAATGAACTAGCATGTTGCCATATGTAACACTTGAAGTTCTTGATAAATCCGCTCGATACCAGGGCCGATTTAAAATTATCAACAATCGTTTTAAATGTATCTTTCAAATACAACAAACTTTTTAATCATCAAAAAAATTAATTCTTTGTCAGAAATCAGCTTTTTAAAAAAATTGAATGAAATAAAATGATACTTGCTTGAGAATGTTTTGCACAAAAGTTTTAACCAAATTTTAAATTTCATGCATTAAAGCGAATGTTGGATATATTCAACACTTTCAATAAAATTGAAATATAAAGATCTTTATTATTCATAGAAAAATATTTACTATGGAAAGTTAATTTGCTATATTTTCAGGCAAACGAAAGTCTATTTTTATCACCAACAATGTTTCATGGGAAAACTTTGACACTCATTCAAATATATTCATTGAAATTTTATTCCCAAACTTACATTCAGAAAGTGAATTTTAAGTTTCATTATAATTCAACAGTCATATAAATAACTAACATTTTATTCAAAAGTGAAAATTATATGTGGAATTGAAACGTTTGCTGAATTTACTGGAATAATACATTCCATTATCTATTAAATAAAAATGTTTGTTCATTGCAGAGTTGAACTATTTGTAGATATATTATTTTTCAGCATAATATATAGTAAATGGGCGTTCCATTTTCCAATACTCTGAAACAATAATTTTCTTCGGAATCAATAAAAGCTTCAAGTTATTTCATTAGTCTTTTTTATTCAAATAACAACTTTATTCACGTAACATTTTGAATAAAGTGTCATTTAAAATAGAACAAATTTTACGAACAATCGTTTTTAATGTGTCGAACAAATGCATGCATCAATTAAATTCAAACAAATGAATTGTTAGGAGAATAAATTGAGGAATGAATATTTCTGTCAATAAAAAGTAAAACGGCGTTCCATACTGATGAATTAAACTTGATTTTGAGTTGCTTATTTTTATTCAAATCGGGAAGAAATGATAATAATAATAATATCATAACAGCGACTGAAATGCATACCTTACAATGACTACCAAGATAAACAATGTCCTTCTTTCTAGTTCACAACATCGACAATAGAGGGAGTATCGCTTATTTTGAATCCCCCATAAGAAGCTGGATATATCGGGTCGAGTTTGAAAAGATACAAGTCACAAAAAATCCTTGCAGGTGGCAGTGGGGGGACAAATAGATCCACTTACTTTAAACCTACCTACCTACACCACTAATTTCATGAATTATAATACTTTTGAAAGTGAAGTAACTGGATATGGAACGCCAGATATAAGACATACTCTCCAGACACATATACAGGTAAGGCAGAGCAAAAATAATCTAACGTAAGAAAAAATGGTTAATCAGCGTTGTTGGAAAAATATGATAGTTTAGTATTAAGAACCTCTGATACCAGAGTGGCATATGATATAAATTAGATAAGACATCATCAATTATGTGGGTAATTGAAAAAACTATTCATATGACACCAATTGCCTATAATTTTTGGATTTTACATAATAGAAACACATTTTGTTCTAATATAATATTGGAAAATTTACTCTCTATAAAGATGTGTAGTTCATGCAAAGAAGTAACTTTCAGTCTCAAACAACTACTTTCATATGAACATTGGATTGAACAAAAGAAGAAGTACTTTCGAAACAACTACTTGTATATGATCAGTGAATTATACAAAAAAAACACTTTTCTCTATCCAATTTCTGCATTCGTTGTGGAATTGAATCAAATTAAAGTTAGCATCATCAGGAGATTACTAAAACTTTCAGAAAGTATTTTTTTCTCATGTGGGAAATAAAAATAACCATTTATATCAGTTAACATTATCATTATCTCAATCACAACGAATGAGCAATTCATAGCTTTCATTCATGCGTTGATGATTGATTATTAGTAACATATTTAGATTCTATAACTACCAGGGTGGTATGAGACGTAGGAAGACCTTCTGGGAGCCTGATATAACTACCATTTCCAATGACTGCTTTATCTCAACTATGCAGATATGTGCAATGAATCACGAGATTCAAATTTATTACTAGCACTACGACAATTTCAGTGAGTTACAATAGAAAGTAGAACGTGTCAGAAGGTTGTTTTAATGCAGAGGTCAAAAGTTAAATTACGGCACTACCGTTTTAAACTTTTTACGAATTGTAAATGCGTTCGCAAACGCCATTCTCTTGCTGTGAACTGAATGAAAACATTTCAATTATACTTATTAATGTTGTGAGTTTGAGTGAAAACCACATTTTCGAAGCAAATTACCATTAAATTTCAGTCGAACAAGGATGTTAACGACAAAGCTATGAAGTAATGGGAATTATTGTAGTTACCGTAGATCATTCAATAATTTGTTTTCTTATTCGCTCATAGGGCTGAAGTGTATGACATTTATCTATCGGAATGGGAAATATACAAAACATTTCTCTTTCCCAAAATTCCTTCACATACAATCTGGCAAATACTTGCAGAAAAATAACTACTACCCTGGGTAAGACTACGACAGACATTTTATTATGTCCTACTAACATTTGAGCAAGTTTTCTCACAGAGAACATTCTTGCAGATGCTCATCATTCATTCAGTAGCAAAATCTCACTGAAATCGATCGAATGATCGCCTAGAGACCGATTTCGGAGGTTTGAAAAATACTGTACGTCAATATACAGAAAAAAAAATCGTTTTTATCAAACCAAAAAATCATCACACCACTAGGGTTACAATTTGAACTCTCAGGGTGCTATATGGGCGTTGGTCGGAAAAATATCACTTTTTTATTTATTCTGAGATTTCAGAGGTTCAACCTTCCCTTTGAAAAAGGCTCTAAAGTGGAATGATTGACATTTTAGAACAGTGTCAGTACTAGAAAGGATATTGAAGGACTAATCACATCTATTTCAGTCTACTTCAACTAAATATATAAGAAAAAATTATCCTAGCTGGCACTGATTTCAATAGTTTCTTATTAATGCAGAAATTGCAATGGTGGAACTTTTCTCTAGTTTTATATCATCACAGGTGGACATGGCTTTGTTTGTATACAATTGAAGACAGGTAGCCATATTTTATTAATGTTCATTACCTCTTCTTTTCTATTGGAATCATTTGAACAGTATGTATACCAAAGTGTACCAACCAGTAGCTACAAGGAATCCGGTATACTCTGGGTGTTGCTGAGGGTTCTATGAGGTCCTTATCTGACCTTAAACTGTCTGTGATAATTTTTGTTGACCTAAATATTGGTTTCACGTTGTGCTTCCAACATAGCCAACATTCCTGACGAAAAAACAATTGACAACCTGTTTCAGTTCAACTGAAAATCAACCCAAGTCAAGAATTTCAAATATAAATCTATATATTCTTCAGGCTAACAATAGAATATAAAATTCACTTTTCAACGATGTAAAATATTGGAAAAATCTTCAATGTTTCACTGTGACAGTGAAAAATTGGAGATTTCAAAGTTTTTCATCTTATCTTCAAGTAGGCATTCATTTTTGAAAATGAAAAAGTGCTCCTTTTCACTAGCACTTTTTAAATGGCAACTGTGAATATTAATGAAAGTTATATAAATTGGTAAAAAACAATTCTAGTATTTTTTATCTGAAAACTAAGCAAACTTCGTTTTGTTTTAAATACATCAAGTTGTTTGGCAATATTTTCCTATATTTTTGAATTCGAAAGAAATGACTCCTACGGCACCATTTTGAATGGCGTCTGAATTGTCTGAAAACATATTCAGGGTTTTATTCAGAATTCTTGACTTGGATTCATTTCTCAGAAAACCAGAATAGGTTTTCAATTGTGTTTTCACCAGGAATATTGACTTCAATGAACTATATATTTTTTCGAATATCACGGCGGAAACAATTGGTGGCATAGCTGTGTAGAATGATTTCGATACCAATATAGGCAAGCGATTTACATTTTATGAATCAAAAAACTATATATGTCCACTTTTGAGTTAGAAAGTTAACCAATACAGATTGGCATATATAATCTATATCCTTCCTTCTTATTGTAGAGCACTTACAATGTACCTATATACCAACGTTTTCTAACAAAAAATTAATGTATATTATTTGAATAAAAATTCATTCAATAAAGATCGGTAGATATAACCTAGATTCTTCCTCCTTGTTGTAGAGCCCAGACAATGGACCTATTAACTAACGTTTTCTAACAATAAAATCTATTATTTTGATGATTTTGCACATATACTTTTTGAATTTAAAGTCATTCAATATAAATTGGCAGGAGTCAAATCAAATCCTTTATTTTCCTGTTTGACAATTTCATAAGCAATTGTATTAGAAATAGTACGTGGAAGTTAAAATACAAAAATAAAGATAAATCGCCTATATTCGTGCTTCTCATTGAATAGTCCTGAGAATGGACCTATGAACCAACTTTTTAAATACGAGAAATCTGATATTTTATTTCGGCAAGTGATTAACATTTCATGGATCTAAACACCAGATATGTACTTTTTTCAAAGAAAAAGTCTTACAATATAGACTGGCAGGTCTACCTATATTCCGGTAGGTTTTCATTGAAGAGCTCTGCGAATGGACATAATGAAGTTCGAAACGTGGATTTTGCAAATGAATTTCTCAACGAATTTACTGAATGAATCATATTTTTTCTGCTCGTTTACCTATTTTCCAATCATTAACTAGTTGTAAATGAACCGAACGTTTCCAATATATTCTCATAGATTCATTGAACATATTACTCATACAAGAAGACAGAGGTTGACGTATTCAGTGACGTATTCAATAATGTTTCTCTGCAACTATAATTTTATAAACATCTATGAATTCTGAAAGTGAAGGTTTTAAAGTTCAGTCATGCATTTTCAATTATTTACCAATATTACAATGTATGCGTTATAATGTTTCTTGCCTGGAGCTAAGAAAGTCTCCTGGTGGGTCATTTCGTATCAGCAAAAACAAATGAACTGGATAATTGACAGGCCATAGCTATGGTAATGAGCTTTATCTATCGCTATTGACATTAATGACAAATTTTCGACAATCACCCTTGATTTTTTACTAGAGACGCTCTCGTTTTTCGACTCATTCCAACATAATGGTTATTGAAGTAAACAGAGCATACGAAAACTGCGTAATCTCATTAAAAATGTTGGCAGCACCTTCATCGTCATCGGCAATTTACAAGTTTGAAACGATTTTTGGTGTCATTAACACATATCACAACATATTAAGACATCAGCATACATGCATTAAATAATTGATGGTGTTCGCCGTAAAATGTATAGAATTAATACTTTCGTAACGGATTGGTATTTCTTAAACTGTTATACATTCGAACAGGACCTTGTCGATTTTGTGAAATTGCTTGACCACAGGATGTTACATATTCGTTTCCAATTCGTTTAAACGGTTTGCAAAACTGCTCATCTTTTGATCATCGAACTCTTTTATCTATAACTTCAAAACCTACTTCTGTTCTGATTAAATGACCACCAAAATTACCCGATTTCAACTTCTTCAATTCCGTTTCGATGAAATTACTCTAGTCCTTTGATCAACCTGCTTCAGTTCTGATTGAATGACCACCAACATTGTCCAAATGAAACTTCTTCAATTCATTTTTCTTGAAGTCATTTGATGAATTACTTTTCAATTTTAGTAGAACTAAAAGTTCTTGAATAGAAAAAGAATTTTTACCTTCCGAAGATGTTTCTATTTTTTTTCCATTCTTGTGGGACGAATGGTTCGAAAATTTCCAACTTCTGGAGAACGAAATAACAACTGAGGAATTTGTTTCAGAAAATTTAATTTGCTCAGCAGAAAACCATTCCATACTGGACCTAATGCGACATCTGTGACTGGGAAGATGAACTCAAACAAGCATGAGGGTTCTCATGAAAGATTCCGTTACATAGAGTAATCAATAAAATGGTTAGTCTGCTGATAAGATCTAAGAGAACGTTGTTATTAGAAAAAACATAAGAGGGTGAGGATTTTATCTCGTTTAGTGGTTCATCCGCAATCATTCGCTATCTTAGAATTTTGTGTTTCAGACAAAACAACACTGGATGGAGAATAATGAAAACGATACAGACACCATACTGGAAGACTCAACAAAGGAATGATTGATAAGGTACTTTTCAAATTTCAATGCCATCTAGTGTTGAAGTGTGAAGTGTTGAATCAGGGTGATGAATTGCCACAGATGGTAAGGATGGAGCAATACCGCTTAAATCGGAGACAAATGTGTCTCCGTGTGTTCGATGTGTATTCTTACAAATATTGAATTATTATCGTTCCGACATCTAGAAATTTCTGTGTTCATGCTTTCATCAGGTTTTTTCAACAATTCACTACCAATATCGTACCAAATTTTCCAAAATACCAAAAATTACAGGTTTTCTATTATTTTGTCGAATATATTATTCCCTTTATGTGTAACGCATCCTAAACGTCCAATTTTCCGTGACCACTGAGGTTTATGACTTATTCACATACACTTGGACCTAAAAAAACCCAAAAGAAAAAGTCTAACGGAGTTATTTATTATCGACCTATAGCGCTCGTGGTTGACAGTGATGGCCTGGCGAACTTCGTTCAGATAGGAATATGGACCGATGACGCCGCAAGCCCAAAATCCACACCAAACAGTGATTTTTTGGGATGCATTGGACGCTCTTAAATCTCACGACAATTTTGTTCGTTCACGAATCCATTCAGCCATAGATGGCCCTCATCGCTGAATATGATTTTTCGATGAAAATTAGGGTTAGTTGCCAACTGCTCCAGACCCGTCCAGCGAACATATGGAGATTGCCTTAGATTGGTGTTGGTCGAGCATTTACTGAACCATTGGACTCAAATTTTCTACCACTTTGCGAATAGTCCGCTCGGTAGGACGATTATGGAGACCGTAAAATAGACGAAGCGCGCGGTACGTTGCCGAACGCATTTTATTAGAACAATTTTATTATTCACACGTGCTGTCCATGGTAAATGACAACTAATTTGACAGACGTAGCTTCAAAAATATGACCATTATTAATTGTCAAAATTGGGAAGTTCCTGCTGGAAAATCCTTTATTTATACTGAACTAATCACAAATTGTGAGAATTAACAAAATATTACTTGTTATGTTTCTGATATTGAAGAGTTTTCAAATTAATTTTTAGGTTTTGGTGTATTTCTTTCCTTATACAGTGAGATAAAATCTCCAAAATATTTTTTTTCTCCTTATTGCACGCAGCTATACTTTTCCTTTAACCCATCAGATACTGCAGCAGCAGAATATTTCCTCAACTATGATCTCCAAAACTTTCTGAAATATCAAATG
>WOGN01002557.1:4071-16513 GCA_015342105.1 Leptinotarsa texana
AAAATAGCATTCCAGGTCACTTTATAACATAATCTCAAAATTCGTCTGCAAATTCAAAAGTTCGGATATTATATTTTTCTTATTTTTCGATAAAAAGTAATTTAGACTAAATTTAGCGATACTGTAAATAATTTGTTGAATATTGGATAATTGAATAGAACTAGCTGATACTTGATGAAAATCCATATTAAAAAACAAATAAATATAGTTTTTGTAAAACCCTTTTATAGTGAAAATCTAACAATAAACTGTATTGATTAGTTCTTTTTAATATTGGATATTTTTCAGCAAAAAATCACCTTTAACCTTTGTTAATTTTATCTTTTTCAATCGGTATTATAAAAATAAAAATCCGAAACATGAAACATGTTTTCATGGTTCAACCACGATTTTTCACATTGTTTGATTAATCTAACCGAAATTGTATTTTCAATTCATCCAGTTCAAAGAACTTTCGAATTATAGGAATGTAGGCTTTTACGGCTGGCGTAAATGTTTTGGTTGGTTTGCGGGTTTTGCCGTGGTCTTCTTTGGTTACAATTTCCAAACATTTCAACTGCAACTACGGCAGTCATCTTCAGTAGCGTGGTGGAAGTACTCTTCTTGACGTATCAACTGAAACTGAAGATCTCATTTCTGCCGTGTCATTTATAGAGCTGATTTTCAGCGCACTTGGTGTTCTCTTGATGTTTGTGTATTTCTTTGGCTTCAAAGTCGAGTCCTCGGTATTACCGAAAAGGATATTGTATTCCCCGTCGGACAGTGCATGTTCAGCGACTGCAGACTCTACAGTCTGTCCCAATGATCAACTAGGGGGGAACCAATGCTTCTTTTCGTCTGACCGATATTAACTTTACCACAGTTACATTGTATTCTGTAAACTCCCGCTCATTTGAGTGGATTTCTGATGTCTTTTGCTAATCTCAGATACTCTGATATTTTCTTCATTGGTTTTAAGACGCTGCTAATTTTTTTCTTCTTTAAAATTTTCACGATTCATTTGGTGACACCTTCTATAATGGCAGATATAAAGAGTCTTGAGGTTGCTCTCCACTGGTGTTCCTCTCCTTCTCCCTTGGACGCGTAGCGCGGATTATGTCTTTTCTGTCGTAGTCGTTCGCTTGTAACACATTTGCTAGGTGTTTTATTTTGTCGTAGACGAACGTATTTTCACACAAAGCTCTGTTCAGAAGGTTGCTGATGATGGTTCGTTTCTGTTTTCAGTGACGGTTAGAATTAAAAGATTCAAATACAAAAAAATGAAGTAACTTGGCTTGAAATCTTTCACTTTATAGTTCTTTTTATTTGTTCAACTTTCAATTTTTTGCTTAATTTTTGTTCAAATGTAATTTAGTTGCAAGGTTTTTTTGCTTAATATAATTGTAAGTTTCAGCTATTCATTTTCGATTTTATTTATTCTTTCAGGGATTTGAAATCATATTATATCATATCAGACAATGGAAGTCCGAACTGATGAAATTCACCATGGAACATTGTCAAATCACCTTCAAACAAACGGATAACGTGTAATTTTCTCCCCGTTTTTAGTTCAGTTTTTGACCGGTCTGCATACAAGATGTTTCGCCTGAGAATGTTCTCAGGTTGACTATTAAGCGTATCCCACGTCGAATATGTTTACTGATGTCATATCTCTACACATATTCCAAAATTGCTTTTATGTTCCATCCCCTGTAATTCGATTAGTTTTCCAGCCTGAATTAACCCACTGCTGCTTCCCCAGCGTAAATGTAAATGAAGAAGATTCAGAAGTGTTTACAGTGCAGCTGTTGGTGTAGATGCGAGTTTTCACACTTTGACCACTTCTCTGATAGATGTCGTTTATTCCATCTTTGGCCACCAGATCATAGAATTACCAATGAGTTAGAGGTTCAAAGATTTGAAACTAGAATATCTCCTATGCAAAAGACAATAGTGTGAAGACATTACATCACGTTTGGTTTCATCTCCGAATGTCGTAAGTGCGTCTGGCCAGCACCACGCTTCTTTTGCTTTCCTTTTTAGATTTTGGTTTCGAGTCACTCTCGAATATTTGACTTCCTCAGATAATTGCATTTTTTAGCCCTCGGTCTTTGTCCTCTTTCTTGGGCTCATTAGTTTGATTGCAATAACTTTTGAAATGCTCTTACAACTGAAAACAAACAAGTTGAAACAAAACATTATCTAACTCCATCAAACAATGAATCTTGGTACCACCAAAACATTCACGTATACACTTTTAAAGTTTGTGACTTCTAGGTCAACCGATTTGGATACGGTATAAATGAAGGCTGCCATACGGGACTCTTCCTAACAGTAGAGGACTACGTTGTTCCACACAGATATACCCCAATGGTACATGATTTATCCCCAATTGAAAGTATTTCAGCGATAGTAAACTATGAACAACTAGCTGAATCGGCAGTATTAATATGGGAATTTTACAAAGTTTCGGATCCTGATAAGTACAAAATAAAGCATAGGAGAAGATACGGCCTAGCCACGAAACCTTTGTTTTTGTACGGGTTTGGAGAATGGACCCTTTCGAAAGGGTCGAAGTACTCTCTTCATCTGAAGAGAGCAGTATCTGAGGTTACTTTGAGTTCGAGGTTCAAAGAATTGGAACTGGGATCTGCTTCATCCAAAAAACAATTGACAGCATCACTATCGCAGCAAGAGTTGGACACGAATAGTATCCAATCACCAAAGTCTCCCGCCATTCTTTTTTGGACTCCGGGATACAGGTATGTGGGCACATTGTTTATATTGTTGAATTTTCAATTATAAAGCCTCTGACGGCGTGTTTAGAATTGACATTTGACGTGAGAACTATTTTCAACAGGAATTCATTTGTAGCACGTGTATTTTCGATTACTCTGTTATTTGTTTTTAGTTAGTTGTCATGTTCACGCTGTTTCCATCAGTGAATATAAAAAATATCAAATAGAAAACGAATACAATAAAAACAGCAAATGAAACTCTGAAACGGACAATATAAACATTTATGATAATCGACATTAATGACAAATACCCTCACAGAGTAGCCAACTCATAGAAAAGATACTTCTTTCAAACAGCAAATAAAACCCCATGATATACAATACCGACATCATTTACATACGACAGCAGACATCGATAATGTTGAATACAAAGTTCAAAAACCAAACTATAACTTATAACTGAACATATTTCAGATATTTTGCCTGATATATGTTTCTAAAGAATGGTATTTGACAAGCTTGATTTTACCTTCACGAAGTTTTCTTTATTTTTTCTTAATTTTTGAATGAAAGTAACCAAATTATCAAACATCTCTAATTGATCAATTTTTTTTATGCTGAAAAAATGAATAAAAATTGATAAAACATCACTTTTAATGTGTTCTTATGATCAATGAAAATTTTGTTGCTTACAGAATAAATGTCAGATATTTCAAAAATATTTGTCACGGAATATCACTCTTGTTATTCGACTGCATCTAGTGATTAGGGGAATATGAGTTATGAAGATTATAGATTCTTCGGAAGAATCGATTGATGTTCTTTACCTCTTTTACTCGCACAAAAACAGCCACTACTTAGCTTCTTTATCAAGATTATTTTGAATGAAACCAATCTCATCCATAACTGATAAAAATGTGCTTTGCAATATTTCATGTTAACTATTTGAGATTTGGAATTTCATTAACTAAAAAACAGAAGACAAATGAGTGACGTATAGAAAACACTAAGACCTGAACATTGGTTGAAAGGAGTGAAAATAATGTCAATGTCTACCTCATTCATGAAAATTTTCACAGATCATTTACCGATTGATTGGGCCTGTTTTTTTTATTTTGATCACTCAAAAAAATATACCAATTTATACAACAGGAATTCGGTGAATCCTACAGGAAATTCCCCCTATATAAGCGACAGCAGGAATATTTGTTAATTGTATGTGACAATTCCGTCTTTCAATTCCTTTAGAAATAACAAGTTTCAGACCAGTAACTGCAACCGAACTGCAGTTTGTTATTTTAACAGGAAAATAATAATGTAACGAAAACCGGAATATGCTTTACTATTTACAGAATCGTTACACTGATTTAACGTTAAATCTCTGAATCGTTACACTGATTTAACTGGAATTGTCCAGTTATTTTATTGAAATACCTTACTTTTACCGGAGCTGTAATTTCGATTTAACATGAATTTCTTGTTTAATAAACAAACTAGATAGTTGTATTCAAAGCTTCGGACCTCAGTTTTTACAAGAATTTCCAGTAGTCAACCCTAAAGTAAAACAGGAATACTTTACTTATACCGGACCTGTAGTGTCGATTCAACAGGAATTTTCCGTTGAATTGAAGAACTTTCGTTTATACATTACAGTACTAGTTAGTTGTATTTGAAGCTTATAACCCGAGCTTTTACAGGAATTTCCTGTAGTATTTAACTGGAATTTCTTGTATTTTTTATTTAAGTACCTGCGTATTTTTGACAGTAATTTCCATTTGTAGTTGACATTTTTTTCCATGGAATTTCACTGGAAGTTTCGAATTAGTTCTACCGTGGAACATTGTTGTTATTTAGGGTACTTCCTGTCAGTATTCAAGTGGTATTCGCGATATCGCGAGGTTTTCCGGTACGGTAAAAAATAGCAATTTTTTTGCATTTTTTTCTCTTTTTCATGAAAATCACATAGATTTGGTTCAAATATTCATGATTCGTTCCCATTAACAATTTTTTACCACAAAATTTATATAAGAAACTCAGTGAGACGATTTATGAAGAGATTACGTTGTTTTTATATTAATATTTGGTTATTGTTATATAGTCTTTTTCTGTCGCAGGTACAGGCCCAGAACGAGAAAAGAATTATATGAAGAGCGTACGAAACAACTGAAAAAAATCTCGGAGTATCACGAAACCTTCACTAAACGAAAAAGAAAAAAACGTAGAAGAAAATTCTTCAAAAAGTTCTACCATAGTCATAACAAGGATACTAAAGAAGACACAGATGAAGATTCTATCGATGAGCCTTTCCGTAAGAAAAGCAGAAAAAAGAAACACAGTTTCATCTACAATATGTTCAGTAGCAAAATTGACGATATTACCGATATAGAACGCAAACGAAAGCCTCAGGAAACTGCACATCAATGTCTCAAGCGTATACTGATCGTTGACAGGAGTTTGACGGCATGGGATTTTGATTCCACTAATTTAGCAGAACAACTCACTATGATAGACAGAGACCTGTTTCTGAAAATACAACCTTCGGAGCTGAATGTGTTACTATGGCAAGGGTCCTCAATTAACGCTCCTAATATAACAGCCATTATGGAGTTTTCTCAAAGAATCAGCTCTCTACTGGCATCCGAAGTGCTCAATAACGATTCGGAGAAGTCTAGAGCTCGACTTGTTGCCAGATGGATAAACGTAGCCAATAAGTGTCACAGAATTTCCAATTTCCATTCCTGTAGAACAGTACTGTGCGGTCTACAGAGCCCTGCGATATACAGGCTGAAAAAAACTTGGGCCTATATTAGAAAAAAGCATGCTAGTAAATACCAAAATTTCGAATTTTTGTGCAGGTTGTACAGAGATCCTAGATTAGCCACTTACCAGAAGACTTTTTTCATACTATCCCAGAGTTCTCCGTTCCTACCTTTTGTTGGTGATGTCTTCAGTAGATTACTAGGCAAAGTTCCCGAGTACATTACTTCATCTTTAGGGCAAAACCTATCAAGAACTCCAAGTATTGAAACTACCAAGTCCTTCAGAACTAAATCGACTGAGCTAGTTGAAAATATGATCAAATGCCCCACGATATTCAATAAATTATTGAAAGTTTTCACGCTGACTGATTCTAAATCCAATCAACCAAAAGTAAAAATGATTCGTGAAAGATGCACACAACGACGAACTGATCCTAAATTTAAGGGGCTGTACGAATACTATAGGCCATTTGACGATTACGAGGACTGCAGGATGAACAATTTGAAGGCAACGAAGCTATTTTTAGAAAAATGCCAGTTAGGGGCTATAAATTTTAATTTCGGCATAAACGAATTGGCTAAAAGCTATCTTCTGAAAGCAAGATACCAGGAGGATAGGGAAAACTTTTTTAATTCGCTTAGGATAGAGCCATCCCATAATTGTTACGAATCAAAGCAGTAATAAAGTGTATGAAAAATATGTATTTATTTCTTAAGTAGGTAACAAATGAAGTATTTTAAGAGAAATCGATTTTCAATTCAAGAGTGATATTTTTTATCATTACCTCAACTGTCATACCTCTCCTCTCGCCTCTTGGTAATCATCACTCTCAAAATTTGAATAGGAAAATGACTAGGTATATCATTGAAAAGATAATTTTATAAGTTGTTTGATTGATGACCTACTTATTTTGTAGGAATTTATGTTCAATATAAGAACAAGAAAATAAGTTCTGTGTAATTTCTACTAAGATTTTTATTTGTTACATCTACACGAAACAAACCATACAATAGAAGAAACATGTACATTCTCCATACATGCAGTAAAGAAAGTAAAATAAGTACATAGATAGGTACTAAGTAGAGTTCTATGTGGCTTAAAAATATTACTTCATTAATAAAGGTATAGTATACCTTATCTACTTATTAATTTTTATACGTATATATTTGATATATATTTGGCGGTCCGATGTTCGACTTTTCGCGGTCCGACAAAGGACCGCGGTCCGCCTGTTGCCAACCGTTGATCTAGTGTGTACCCAGCATACAGGCGTCAACTTGTTGGAAGTTGAAGAATCGCATGATGAATGATGTTGAAACTTTTGTCAAATATAATTTGTAACTCCAAATGAGTGACGAATTTATTTCTGTATTATTCCCAGATTATTAATTCAATATTTCTTGTTTTCTGCTGTTTATTTCTTCATATTGGTACCAGTACCGAATAAATCTTGCACACGGGCGTAATTACTTCCAGAGACGGCCCTGATAATTACTGTATGCTTTATGTATGTTGATTATTTCAACATCTGGATCAGTGTTGTAGATAGAAATTGAGAAAAAAAAAAATTTAGTTTCTGGCTATTATGGACTGTGTGTTGTAACGGATGCCACTTTAGGAGTGGCACCATTCACCTATATTGAAAATGTATCTATTTCCAGTAGTTTCGCATATCCACAGATTGGTATCGCAAAACATGTCGGGACAATTTCGAAGGTGGTGGTGAGTTTCATGCGGAAGTTCTGCACTTGAAGAGGCGGAGGCGAGATTCCGTTACAAACCTAATTTGGATGATTGATCAGCCCATGGATAGACTCTAGTGCCATATTCCTGATGTAGGAGTAACACCTCACTATTCAACGGTTATACATTTCTGAAGGTGGTTCGTAGGAAATCAATCATTTGATGAAACTAAATGAATTATTAGAAAGCTACTGAACTGTTTGACAAAACAAAGAAAAATAGAGAGATCATATCCACACCACTAAATCCATAACTTTTTGAGTGAGGTAAAGCTGGATCTTTTAGAGGTTTTTTCCTTCTGTTGCATTTTGGAATTATGAATTCTAGCCATAACCATTGTATATATTATTGTTTCAATCTCATCTGAATCATATGTCACAATATAATGTTTGACCTAATATCACAAATGATTAAAATTCGTTGGAGGGTTTGAAATAAAATTCTGATATTAATACATACCTATTTGGAAAAATGCTAGATTTGAAAACAAATTCAATAAGGAATAAAATAGATACAAACTTATGGAGATTCAATACATGTTCTATTTTGAGGTAGAAAACAATTAATGAAAAAAAAAATACTTGGGAAAATAACTTTCTATCCTCGTTTTAGTGCCTGGGATTCCCCTAAAACGAACACAACATTTTTTCGCTGAGTTTATGTTTTTGAATGACCTTCTAGTGAATGTTATCTTTGATTGATAATTACCAACCGACAATGTAGAGTTGTTTTCACTGGAGAGTATTTACTGACCAAGTCTGACTCAAGTGATTTTTACAAAGGTATTCTTTAAAGTTTATAGTTTGAAAGTGTACGTGTCCTGGTTGCTGCAACAAAAAGTTAAGTTGATTGTTTATATTATTTCGAGAAACTTGTCGGAAGACCTGAGATTTTCAGATATCTTGATATCCGACATGAAATTACTAAAATTGATTAGAAATGTTGCTGCTTGAGATTAAAATTCAAACAGGGATTTATCCAACTCCTCGCTAACTTTCAATTGACATTGGATAGTTGATTTGCAATTCAGCGAAACTTTTGACTTTCTTCAGGATGAAGGAGACAGAGGTTGTTTCTAAGGGAAATGAGGACACTTCCTTTAAAAATCAAAATGTATTTTTCAGATATACAGACAAACTTCATAATAAGAATTGTTACTGATAGGTTGGATACCTTTATTTTATTCGAAAGAAGGTATATTTCTAAATAGATTTGGTAATATCCCCTTCATTTTTGAATTATTGTAGAATTTTTATATGGAAGTGAAAACAAGTAAATGCTAGGGATGACTCATTACCTCCCCAATTAACATGCAGATATTATGTCAGATATAGAAATATAAATATATTCATTAGAAATAGATGTCCTAATATATAAATAGTATACAAATATATCAGTTATTGAACAAAATACAAAATAAATTAAAATATATAAGACCAGTATAGTAGAATATAGTGTGTAAAACATAGAAGTCGTAAATGATGAATAATAGAGTGAAGAATGATGAACAACTGAGTTGGAATAATGTTGTGCCCGTAGATATTGAGATAAGGAGCGTTTGAAGAGTTGGAGGGTGTTACTTTGTTTAATTTTATTAGGAAGCTTGTTGTAGTCCAATAGTCCTCTGTGAAATCTAGAATTCATTCTTCTCACAAGGTTAGTCCGTGGGACAATCAAGTCATCTCTTCCTCCTGTATCGTAACTCTGTATCTGATGGTTATATGTAATAAATTCATTGAAGTAATGTGGTGCTTTTCCAGTGAGTATTTTAAATATGAATATCATAGAAAAATATTGTAATCTATCTTTTACTGTCATCCAACTCAGAATATTGATCATTAATAATATGAGAGTATATTTATGGCATTTTAATAACAAGCGCATTCCTCTGTTTTGTAATTTTGGTTGAGTAGAGATAGAATTATCGTCTAGTAATGATTGGAATCAAATTAGATTTGAATGTTAGTTGTCTACTAATTCTAGTAAAGAAAAACATATTTTTAGAAATTTTATTATTGGAAGTGTTTTTTCAAGTTCAAAGTGTTATTAACGATGAAGCCCAGTTCCACAATTTCAATAGTTTCACAGTAGATCTCAATATTAATGGAGTTGATATCAATTAAGTTATATTTATAATGTGTTGTCAATATTATAGCTTTCATTTTAGTGGTATTCAGTTTGAGTTTGTTTATGTTTAAAAACTTCGCTACGTAACCAAGATTCAAATTAGTTTTGCGTACAGCATTATGAATATCACGAGTCGCTTGCTGTAATGAGAGTATCATCGGCAAAAATGTTGATGAATTCACAGTCACTAATAAAATTGATGTCATTTAAATAAAGTATGAATAAAACAGGATCAAGTACACTACCTTGAGGGACCTCAGTATCAATTGCTTTTTGGCTTGATAGGATGTTGTTTATTTTAGTACATTGAGATCTGTTGGGTAAATAACTTCTGAACCACCTATCAATTATTCCCATAGCATTACCCTACCAGTTATTCCATAATACTCTAATTTTGATAGCAAAATAGACATATCTATCTTTCGAAGGCTATTTTGAAATATAAAAATACTGGTACTATTTTATTGTCATCAATTGACAGTTTCCATTTAGACAAGGTGAGTTGAAGAGCAGTTTCACATGAGTGTTGCGATCTAAAACCTGATTATTACTCCATCAAAAGGTTGTTGTCTTCAATATATGTGCATATTTGGTTATAAGCGGCGAGCTTTAACATTTTTTCTGAAGGAGGCAGAGTGTTTATTATGAAACGAAAGTTTAAGGCTCCATTTTCGTTGTTAACTATAGGCACTTCAAATCAGACAAAAACTTTTTCTTCTAGTTTCCTTATGTAATTCCTCTTTTTGCCTAGAAGTTACTATTTATTTATTGCGTTGCGTTGAATGAAGACATTGCTTAGAACCAATGGAAAGTAAATTATTTACAAACCAGAAAATCTGGTTGGCATTAGGGTGTTCATTGAATGTTGGGGGTTTGGACTTCTTCCTTTGTCTAAAAAAGTGCGTTAAGAGATTTCAAATGTAAAATGAAAGATAAACATATTTGAATGAGATGGTTGAAGGAATGAATAATACCAGAAAATGCTAAGGAAGAAAAAAGGAGCATAAAGTTTAAAAATATTAGACCTTTAATTTTTGAGGAAATCTAATTATGGTGACCTAAAATAGTAATTAATGAATAGGTTGAACAACGATGATAGAATACACAAACAATAATGAGAAAAATAGATGATGAATGAAGAAAAAATGCATAAAATGGAAATCAGGAAGAATGAAGTCTTCAAACGTGACTACTGCAAGGCGCTTAGATTGTAGAGAATCCCTAATCATTTTTTGGTGATGACTGATCTATTCCTGATACTTCGTGGTTGTTTATAGCTCTTACTATGAATTTCATCCTAATGTATCTTCTCTTTTCCTATTTCTTTTGTTTTCTTCTAGCTCATTTTTTCGCTTGATTGAAGTTTTCCATACGTTGCAGATCGCTACACCACCTTCTTTAGGTTTTCTTTCAAATCAGTACTCCTTGCTGTGAATTATTTAATCTCTGGGCTACTTTATGTTATATTATACTGATTTTCCTTCACTGGGTGTTTCAGTTGTGCCCGACAGAAATAGGTTCAGAAATAGGTTCTAATGTTGTATTTAGATCCAATTCATATTATATTTTTTGATAATAGGAAGGAATAGCAGTAGTTGTAACGGCTTCTTTCCTTTGCCAGACCGTTGGTCTTCTATCCAATGTCTGCTTCATCATCTTTTTGGAGTAATGGGTTATAGTGAACTAAGTCTGAAAACCGAAAAGTAGAATGGGAGAGGAAAAAGCTTCCGAAGGCTTCATAAATATTTTTACGATCAAAATAACAAGTAGCTTTGACATATTATTCTTTTTATGAGAGAAAACTTTTGGCTTTCAAGTTCTCCATTTTTATAAAATAATGTGGGAAATTTACAAATGAAGCGAAAACGCAACTACACGAAAGAAAAAGTACTTCTACATTGTGTTTATTAAACATGCGGCAAAAAATTGGGGAAATATTTTATAGGGCGCTTTTTTCGACGATACGGGGCGAAAAAGAATTAGACACTAACAATTTTGGTAGTTTTGAAATTATTACTGTAGCCGAAATAAAAGTATAGCGTACTAAACTGGACCTACCAAGTAATAAAAATCTAACAATTCCGTTGGTACCTATCAACAACATTTCGATTACTACAAAAGGTTGCAGACATTCAATTTGCTGGTTGTAAAGCAATTAGAAACAATCCTGGTGTTTTTGAAAGAGTTCGAGAGTCGATGAGGAGAAGATTAGATTCTTGAATCCAAGCAGGGGGGTTTCAACAGTTCTTGTAGATTAGGAAACATTACATGTAACTTTTGGTAATACGTAATTAATTCTGAAAGAAAGCCAAAAGTTTTTTTCCCAAAAATCAGTCTCTCCTAAAAATATACTATTTTCAGTTTCTTTCTATGTTTCTGATTTTTTGCATTTTTCGATCATTTCATATTACTTTTTATTGAAAATGTATTACTGTTCAACTCAAATAATGATTTCCATTCATGATTATAGTAATTTGATTTCATCAGAACATTTTTATATTTTTGAATCTGACTCATTTCTTCTCTCCTTTGATATTTCGTTTCTTCAAGTAACTTCTTCGAGTATATTGGTTCTGGTATTTTTGATATTTGCAAAATACCAATATTTTCAAGTTTCTCATAGATTTCAAATCTGTAAACACACATTATCAAATAATTCTCTATAATTTTCAATAATTTTCTGATTTGTTAGTGAACAATATCATTATTACGGTTTTTTAACATCATAGACCAATTGAGAGATTATAGAATTTTCTAGTAGGTATCTAATAGGTAGATAATAGTAACAGTTTGTAACTTTTTCAAACTGCAAAAAGTCTTATTACAAAACTTTGGTTCATTATGGCTCATGATGAAATTAAACTGTGCGAACATTCAAAATACTGGAGAAAATGAATGATACATTTGAAAATTAGTTGCTTAGTTGAATTTCTTAAATAAAATATAGAAATATATTGTAACGGATTAAAGCACTAACTGTCTTAAACTAATTTATTTTGTACAATATTTACGTAACTAATTTATTTACACACGTTTATCTACACAATGTGTTAACAGCTCGCTTTCTCCATACAGACTAACCCGAACAGAAGCTG
>WOGN01002558.1:0-16509 GCA_015342105.1 Leptinotarsa texana
TAAAATCTATAATGTCCCAAGGGAGTTATGACCCTCTTTATTGATAGCGTAACTATGACGATATAAGCTTATAATATCCCGGTCAGAAATAAAACATATTCCATTTAGATTTAAAAAAGTCACGAATGCTTTTTGTTTCCTTGACTTTGGGCGTTTAGTATAAAATTAATATTTTATGATATGGAAATCAATAATTTCTGGAGCACTGTACCTAGTACTAGCCTCAGCAAAAGAGACAAACTCATTAAGTGATTCTGCAGCTTCTGCCCAGCTGATTTTTTCCTTTTCTTTCGTTTCGACATCTGAGTCACTTTCTTGAAAATTTTGAGTAGGCTGAAGGTATACCACAATCTTGATAATGTCCTCATCTGTTAGTTCTTGTTCAACAGGCTCATTCTCGTCGATTAGAAGCCAATCTTCTACCTCATCTTCAGGTAGGTTTTTCAAGGAATTGTCAGCACTTTTAACGAAATCCAAAAGTTTGGTCAGAGCGTCTTGATAGTTGTCTTCCTTATCAGTCTGTATAGTTAGGTCAGCGCTTCCGGATAATCCCGAAAACTCACGAATAGTTCCCGAGCGTTTTTATTCGATTCAAAGACACACTTTTGAAGAAAATCAAAATTTTAACAATTTTCCGGAGCGATACCGGACTATCGGGCATTCCGGACTTTGGATGTCTAATGGACTTCTACAAGAAGAACCCCGGAATCAATGAAGTCGCTCCGGAGCGCCAATTAATTTTTATTGTTGTTTTCATTTTATTTTTTAACTGACACTTTTGAATAAATAGAAATAAAATATGTTTTCCCCGGAAAGTATATATGGAGTTCTTTACTGTATCATTGTTCGGTCTCATACTCTCACTATTTCACTTCAGGAATATTCGTGATCAAATAAGTTTTTCTCTTCGAACCTTTCTCAAATGTGATCATTTATATGGAATAAACCTTGGAGAATTCGCTTTGGGTGTATTGTTTGAGAAATTAATAGTTGTTCATCAATCCTAATTGGGGATTATTCCAAATTCTTTTTTTACATTCGACAGATCTCACTGAGAAATGATTATTTCGAAACTGAATTTTGAAATATTCATCTTTCCCAACTACCTACACCGTAGGTTCTGATGCATGCTTACCGGCGGTGGAGCTGTTAATAGCTAACATACTGTCTCTCAGACGAAAGTTTCGTCTTCATCGTTTAGGTGGGATCTTTCCTGCACTGATGAGAGTTAATACTTCGAAAACGGTTTGTAGGTGATTTCGAATAATTTCGTCATGGTTCTGCGAGATTAAACTCTATGAGGTATCTTACATCAATGTATGTCGAATATAATTCAATATCCGGCGTAGTTTTAGTTGTGTTTCGCAGGCATTTTCTAGAAACTACGCTGTAGGTAGTTGAAAGAGATGAATATTTAGAAATATTCATTTTCTAGTTCGAATGTATCTCTCCTCTATACAATCTTCAGACACTGCTCGACAAATTTATTGAAATCGTTACAACGAACAGAATCTGATTATATTCCGGTAGACCTACTGTTATACTATCAGTTTCAGCGTTTCTCATTCTCTTGTATACATATTTATTGAAGTTTCCAGCATACAAATTGTTTCAACTAGTGCTCAGTTTCGCAGCGGGAAAAGCAAAACCTGAAGTCATAATAATTTGTATGCACATATCTTAGTGTTTCTTTTCTTCATGAAACAAAATGAATTGGCTGAAAGGTCATTTTATCTCAGTAACAAATAAGAATAAAATGTAAATTTAGATATCCAGGTGAGACTAACTAGAGTGGAAAATAAAAAAGTATCTACCAGTATCATTGAACGTAAGATGCAAATGTTTAGGCCGAGAATTCATCGTTGATTCAAGTCACGTCGAATACATGATAAGTTGGGTGTGAATGATTGACTTCGTGAGTATACGATTTTATGATTATTGAATCATAATGAGATGACGTGTTGTTTTTGACGAAGAATATATAAAATTTTCGAAAATAACTGTACTGTACTGTACATAACTATACAAAAACATTTGTTTCACATCAACTATGCTTTTCGAATTGAAATTATTTCACAACAGAAAACATTCATTTCACTCACTTCGAGTTTTTACAAACCCACCCATCCAAGAATTTCGTAACGTGAATGGCTTTCGAAAAAGGCATGGCATTAAAGTTTGTAAATAATTGTTTAGAGTTTTCTGATGTGATATATGATATGATGATCCCACCACCCATAGTGAGGTAGGGTATCATTGAACAATCACAGAGATCAGAAATGAACGTAACATGCCTTTCGATTTTTCGTGATTCCAATAAACAAGTTCAGGGTTTGGCTTTTTTCCAGAATTTGATTTTTTTACACGCTTCATATTAGCTTTACCTGTATGTAGGTATATATGTATGCATGTTTGTATGTATGTATGTTTGTTTGTATGTATGTTTGTTCGTTTGTAAATCTCAAGTTCAGGACAGAATTGACAGAATTATCGGCATTTTGCTTGATCTATTGCCGGACAGATGGCGCTATACGTAACCTCATTGATCTATTCGCGGACAGATGGCGCTCTCTGTACGTAACTATCAATCATTGCGTGAGCTATTCGCGGGGAGATGCCGCTAAACGTAACCCCCTTAATAGGTTGTTCAAAACAAATCAAAATAAAAAAACATATTTTAAGAATTATAAGTGTAAGCGGAATTTTGTACTACAGATGAAATATTTACAATAACCCGTGATTCAGTACAAAAAAAAGTTTTGAACAGAACGGAAGATACATTTTAAAATCTAATTCGATTATTTGATAGCAAACTAGAATATGGATTTCAACAATGAAAACTTTACCGTAAATTGTACACCTGAAAAATTCAGTTACTCAATTATTTAAAAAAATCGAAAAATTGGAATTGAAGTGCTTGACATGCATGTTAAATCAAAAGATTGATTTCAAAAATAGAATTAATCACAAAAAAAATATTTTTAGTCCATTATTATTTTGAATGAAACTTCAAATCATAACATCAAGACTGAATTGTTTTTTGAAATTATTACTGCAAATTTTCTCTTTACTTTGAAACAAATTTTACAAATGACCGCCCTCTGTTGGAGACTTACTGCATCTCAATATTACTATAGAATTTGAGACCTCAAACTTTATTATGTTGTTTAAGAGGAGTTTTACATTCGTGCGCGGTCTGTTAAAGACTTATAATACTAGTGACTAGAGCTTAAAAAAATATTTTTGACAATAAATCGGACTAAAAAGTGAAAAATAAATGTAGTTTGAAAAAACTTAAAAACACTCTTTTGAAGAACATCGAACTAAAAAGTTAAAAATATTTTTTTAATACCCTTGAAACAATAACGAACGAAAAATACTAGTATTATTGTGAAAAAAACATGGGCACTTTGTAACATATTTTTGTATATCAGGTGCCCGTCGCTTTTTTTACAATAATAGTAGTATTTATCGTTCGTTATTGTTTTAAGCTTATTCAAAAAAATTATTTTTAACTTTTTAGTGCGATGTTATTTAAAAGAGTGTTTTTTACTTTTTTTAAACTATATTTATTTTCTTTATTGTCATCCTATGAGATTAGAGGATAACTTACCAAGGGCACGATCAATAAAGCTTGAATATATATTCTAAATAGGTCACTTGAGTACATTTTTAAAACTCTGTGAAACTCGGACTATCAATTTTCTGGCCAAAACCAATCATCAGGAGTATAAGAAGACGCTTAGTTTGTACTCGTTTCTGAAAAAGTTCTGTCTATGAAGTCATTCACGCGAAATGGGTTGTTGAAATCAGTTTCTAGAGTCTGAGGTATTCAAAGTGCGAAAACATTCGGTCAAACCAGGAATTATTATATTTTGTAAAAAATCCAGAACCAATGCTCCTGTCGGAACTTATAACGGTATTTTACACAAAACTAGCCCACACATTGTTATTTTGTGATAATTGTATACAGTGTTTTTGCATTTCGTGTTGATTTTATCCGACCAATAATAGATGTTTTGCTAATCAACATTCGTATTCAAACAATACTTTGCTTTGTCTGAAAATAGCGATGAAATTGTTATTTGTATTATTTTAGTTCCGGTAGAATTCAGTTTTTTGGAGAATATTGTGTGTGTTTCAATCAATTTATTGTTGACACAATACTCAATACCATTTCATTTCTGTAACAGTATTATTTTTCATTCATCAGTGTAGGAATGACTTGTAATTTTCGCATTGCTGCCTGCTCGAAACTATTCGTTAAGAATTTCTAATATTTGGTTGCTTCAGAAGTTTTGTCCATTTTGAAGTAACGTGTTTCTGTAATGCCATATCGTAATACAAATTATAATTATACTGATGGAAAAAAATGTACTCTATATATTGATGCTGTTCTTTTCCCTTCTGAATTTGAAGGTTTTGCCTCTTTTCAGCTTATTACTACAATGTGTATAATTGTTAATAATAATGATAATAAATGCTTTTTTATTGTTATTCGAGAAGAGAACATAATTGGTTCATACGTAGACTGTTGGCGAAGTCTAGCTCAAAGCTATTCCACTCGACCAATATAGGGACAGAGCTAAAAAAAAATTAAATAAACATGTTTGGACCCATCAACACAACATCGAGTGGTCCCAAGCTGAGATCATACACAGATTGGAACATTGGTTCAGGAGAAAATTCAAGGAGGCCACATACATGCTGTCCAACAACGTATTCAGCCAAGCTAGCGTAGAGATACGCAACATATGGAAACCCATCATCAAGCGAAAAATGTCCAACTCCCGTTAAACGGTCATCTCCCACTGAACCAGTGAAGCGATAAACAAAATGAAAAGTGGGAATATATGAAATAACTCAAACGACTCATAAATAGTCATCTCTCGGAGAAATCAGTCCAGTCATCACCCGAAGACGATTGTAGATACTCACAATCGAAACGTCGTGAACTAAAGTGCCAGAGACGTAGTCAAGAAAATGTTTTCAGGAAACTTCAAACCAAATTGAAAAGGCCAATTCTTGGAATTCGATGTTGAGCTCACATCGCTCACAATGCGGTACAGACAGCATGTGACGTTTTTCCTGTTAACGTAGAAACAATTGTGGTTGAACTTAAAAGAATATTTTTACCAGTACACTGTCAGGGTGACTGAAATGAGAGAGTTCTGTGAATATGCAAGTGTAGAGTTTAAAATACTTTTATTTCACGGTAGCACGTGATTTTTGAGTTTGTTCCCAGCTATCGAAAAAATTCTTCATCAGCACAAGCCATTGAAAATACACACACACACAGCCCAAAACTGATGTTGAACTTTTTCGGCAACCCAGTAAATGAGCTCGTCCTAAAGTTTGTTCATGGATCGCTGCCGGTGTTCCAAAAAACTGTTTCAAAATCTGGTGATATCAGTGCAGCAGAGGCAGCACAAGTCTACCATGAATTGGTAAGGCAGCTGGAAAAGAGAAAATCTCAGAAATTCGTTTTTTTAGCTGGTAAACAATTTTTAAATCAACTTAAGACAAAGGGTGGAATCGAAAAAGGAAGTTTTTTTGAGAGTCTAACAGGATTTTATGACGCTGGTATAAACTACTTGAATTTATGGGGATCGAGTTCTGATTGAGCGGACAAATTTTCATGGTTATCCTTGGAAACAGTAGACGTTACCTAGGCAGAACTAGAAAAGAGTGGACTGACTGTCAAGAATTCAGTTGATATGGATCAGTTGTTTGATGAGAAAACACGTTGCTGTCACGTAATTAGTGAACTGGTAACTAAGGGGAAAACCTTGCCTGAAGAAAATAGACGGCACAAGAGAAATGGAAAGAATTATTTGAGTCTATGTCAATAAGCAACATCGACTTCAAGACTATTTCCACATTAGTGGAATTTGGGATGTGCTTGCCAAGCAAATCAGCAACAGTGGAGAGGTTATATTCAATAATGGGCAACTTATGGAGTGTAGAAAAAGGACACATATCAATGTTGGTGGTAAGGGAACTCCGTAATACAAACATAAATTCAAAGTTGTCTTGCCTGGACTTCTATGAAAAAATCAAGGAGAATAAAATGTTTCTAAATAAGGTAATTCAACCACGTCCAACTGAAGCTGAAGGCCAACAATCAGAAGATCAGTAAGATCCAGTAGATTAGGTAAATGGACTTACTTCAGTCATCATTATATAACTAATACAATTACTTTGAATAGACAGTTAATGAATAATTAAAGATTGAATTTGTAACTGTGATGTTGTTTTTTAATTATGATTTTTTCCCTATGCGTATTTACCAATGACCGGGATTCTTCGGGAATGGCTTTCAGCAATTAAAAAAGAAGTCCTGGATTGGTGGACTTCTTTTGGTAAGCCTAGGACTGAACCATCACAAGTAGCGCGTAGAAATGCTGCAGAACTGAGCGGCAGCTCCCATGCGGGGAGCTGCCGTTTCTGGGAGATCAGAGAGCTGGAAAAGTGCCCCTGATTATGAACGATCGACAGAAAACATCACGTTTCGAGGTGTGTTCTTTACTTTTTCGCAACCAAAACGATCCAAAATGTGATGAAGGGTAGATGCTCTGAGACAACAGGAAGTGTTCAGGACAGGAAAGGATATATTTTTGAATTGAGCCCCGGAAATTAGAACAGAGAACTGTTTCATTCGAAAACTATTCTTTTATCATTTGCAAAAGCAGTAAAACACAGTGAAAAATCGACGTTTTTTCGAAACTTCATTCATTATTGTTAACTAAACTCAAAATGAATTATTGCGTGTCATTCAGTATTCAGTATCTAGCCTGGTATGTATCATATGCATTAGGAAACTAGTTTTTTTCGAAATATATTTGCTGCACAGTCTTCATTTGAAACATTACTTTGCTCAGTAAATCCATTTCATTAGGAAGAAATGCTATTTAGAAATGATGAAATTGGTTGTTGATGTTGAAACCCAACACTATCTATTCTTTTCAGATACATTTTTCTGAATGCTCACCCTTAAACAATAATTCTTCGAACTTTTCTGAACTGTAACTATCGAATATGAACATTGATCGAGAAAAAACTACACGTGTGAGGTGAATATGATTTATTTGCAAAAAAATGCGCCTCATAGTAAATCAACGTTGCGGTTCGGTTTTCATCATCTCTTTCTCAACTTCCCAGATCCGGTTAGATAACCCGACGAACTTTAGATAGTAAAGGTAATCTCGAATAAAAACATAACTGCAAAAAGTGGTCGGGTTGGCTCGCACTCAACAAACTTTGGACTTTCAAAGTGCGGTTTTCGTAGCAACATATGACCCGTGACAGTATTATAGTCATTATGTTCAATATGAGACGTTGGTTTGTGGCATGAAACTCAATCATGTGGCAAAGTCCTCCTAATGAAAGACAAGGAGCATTCTAAGAGAATAAGCAATTGAGTAATCAACAGTGCGGGTCCTTAAATAATAGTAATAGTAATACAATAGGACGAAACTCGTTCATTAGAAAAGTCCTTTTTGCATATACTCAAACAATAGTCCGGGAATATTCGGTGTTGGAGAAGCTGATCTGCTGATGGAATTACAGTCAGCTGAAACTTCAAGAAGTGCTTTTCAATTCCCAAAATTTCGGGATGAATCCAATAATTTCGGAATTATTCTTCAAACGATTATTTTTGGGAGGACAAAATATTTTATAGTGTTTTTTCGGTTTATAACCTACACATTGAAAATGCATAAATTGAAAAAGTTGAATATTAATACTTTAAGTTGTTAACGATTCGGAAAACACTCCTTTTCCGTTTTCAAAACCTGTATTCACTATGAAAATTTCGCCTCAAACTGTGATATTTCTTTTAGCGATCTTTTGAGTTCGCCGTTTACTACACTACTACAGTCAATTTCAAGTCCACCTTATGGTTAATTATTTCTACAACGTTCAGCATACAATTTTCATTTTCATTTTCTTCCATTCCATATATTAGAAGATTTTTGCGATGTAAAATTTTTTGATTTTTCATCATTGAACTAATTTCGTCACTTTGATTCTTCAGTAAAGAGTGAAGATTTTCATTTTCTTTTTTCAGTGAATTAATTTCCCCTTCAAATTTTTACGCTGTAATTTTCGAATTTGAGTTGCACAATGTATTAATGAATACTTCTGAGCTGCACACATTGGTGACTAAATCATTTAATTCTTGAGAGCAGTTCATAATCGCCGTTTTTGATTTAATATTCGAAGCTTGGGATTAATTTTGGAATTCCGAGTATACAATAGAAATGATTGATTCAAATTCAAATTTCGAGGTTAAAGTCGTAATTTCGATATTGTAGTCATTATTTCGATTTCGAAGTCGATTTTCGAGTTCAAAATGAAAATTTCGAGATTTTGGTTCAATATCGAACTTTCGAAATCAAAGTCAAAATTTCGTATAATTTTTGAAGTAATTTCAGAAATATTTTTCCCTTGATAATTCTCCAGTAAATAAAATAGTTTTTGCATCGGGAACGTATCTCCCGAAGTAATATTACTTAGTAAAGCACTGCTCACTTTGTTATTTTTTGGGTAATTTACGTAACGGTTATTATATCCCCGCATCGGAAGAGTTTCCAAACACACGCCATCAAACTTTAATGCCCTTCAACGGGGAAAACTCTCTACGCAAATTAGCACTTTTACATTCCCTTTTCCGTCGTTCGACTGAAAGTGGGGAGAAAAAACTTGATAAAGTAAGGCGCGGAGTGAGTGGTATCTTCTCCAGGGCCATAACTCATCTGTGCGGCTAATCCCAAAGCATTAATATTCATACTGGCGGATGGATAAACATCTACGTTACTTCCAGAAACACCAACCTTGCCAGCGTCAACTGTGAGTTCAGTGAACATCATGATTAGCTGAGTTTATATTCCAGCCCGGAGAGTTTTGCCTCGCCATATGTGTGTATGTGGTGCTTTTAATTGAGATTCTGGGATAGTTTTTCCGAGACGGTGGAAAATGCCATTTCGCTGAACTAACCATTTCCAGTCCTTCACTGTGATGAATGAATATAGCAGAATATTCAGGGATGAGTATGAACGTTCTAGATAGAGTATTACATAAAAAGGAAATTTATAATTATGGAGTAGACCAAAATTAATGTTTTGGGAAACTTGAAGGGCTACCTTTATGTAACTTATAATTATGGCGTTCACCAGTCATCTTAGTCAAAATTTGGTAGATATTTCGGAATTTGAGATACCCACCTGTCAACTCATATGAACTTGTATTTTAACATCCTAGAAGTTGTGTCAAAACTTTCATATTTTAAGATGAACGCAATTATTGAAATCCAAGGACAAAGGTCACAAATATCGATTTGTGGCACAATATTCGTAAATATCTTGTTTCCTATGGGTTTGTTGCTATTTGTATCAATCATCAATATTGTAAAGGATCTGATCTCCTACTACTTTTGTTCTGAATATTTTTCATACAGTGAATCGTTTTCATTATTTGGAATCAATCGATGATCATTATTGACAAATAAAAAATGGTTTCTTTATAACTACTACATTATATCCAAAAAATTTTTTCACGAATCAATATATATTTATTTAATGACACTTATAACCTGAAATTATGATAAAAAAAACGTTTTTGAAATCATTTCAATTAGCTAGCAGCAGCATTCAAAGAAGAGAACTGTCCGGTTCAAAGGTCAAACTCAAATTTTGTTGG
Source organism: Leptinotarsa texana (assembly GCA_015342105.1). NCBI lineage: Eukaryota > Metazoa > Arthropoda > Insecta > Coleoptera > Chrysomelidae > Leptinotarsa > Leptinotarsa texana. Next base: position 9,700 of record WOGN01002558.1, read on the forward strand.
CAGTCACTAACGCTTCAAAATCTGTGGACAGTATCGATTATCTTTGTTATGCTCAATATATCAAGTCTATTAAACTGAATAAACCTGTGCAATAATCATATATTTTACCAACAAGTTCACCAACGTTTCAATCGAATTTATTATTGAGTTCAAACTTGGTTGGGGTATGATTTTGAGCCATAGGAATTGGGTTGGACAATGCGTGACAAATTCGTGGAATCCCTCACGACAATTTTAGCACCTGCTCCAGAGGAATATTCTGCAGCCGCAAGAGTGATTTTGGTGTGCGATGTTGTTTCACGATATCGGAGTCGCAGTGTCAGTATAAAAAGACAACGTTTGGCCCAAAATATAAAAGACCTGGAGCCAAATGTCTTTGAAGACCAAAAAGAAGGGGAGTTTGAAATACTACAGCGGTTGAAAGACTCAATTAATAATTCATTCCTTTCTTGTTTTGTTATTCATTCAGGAAATTATTAACATGAATAATATCAGAATTGAAAGAGAAGTCTATATAAAATCGAAATACAATTCCATAATTACACGGTCTGGTAGGTGTTATTCAATAAATTGATACCTGATAAAAAATATAAAACTTTTATCTTAAATTGTTACAGCTTCATTTCAATTCTCTATTTGAAATTCCAATCGATGGAAATATATATAGAAGAAACTACGTATGTATAATTCTAGCATTACTAAGATATCAGTAATAAAATAAAAGGACCTCAAAAGTAATCATCCAAATCGATAAAAAATCACTAGATTTAGAATAGTCAATTACCCATTCGTATCTTTTTTGTGAAGTGATTGCATTGCATCCAGTTCAAAAGAACTCAGAAGGAAAAGAAAAAGTGTTTCACCCTCATACATGTACTAGTTTAAACCACCTCCATCAATACAACCCCATTTACTTCTTTACTTCTATCAGAACATGTTCAATCTTATCTAGCCGGGATCTAAATGAAAAAAAACACCTCTCGGTCAGCAAGCACAACGTTTGCTTTAAACGTGGTGAATGAGGGATTGACGTTGAGATACACCAAAAGACCAAGTCAACATAATATTTATAATGCGACTATGTTTGCTCCAACAGAATTGATCGTTTATTCTTTCGGAAATATTGGTTTTTGTGAAATCGAGAGTTATTAAAAAGGAGAAAAAGGCGAATATGCTTCCCAATTATTGAGTCTTATCACGAGTTTTTCGAAATGATGATCTAAATAAATTATCTAGTATACTTTTTGTTCGACTGAAATAATATCATTTTGTATATGACTCATTCAGAAAACTGATAATTGAGTAGAAAATATATGTATCATAGATAGATATTATTATTATTATAATGAGGGAGCCCAAGTGGGGATTTCGGGATTTACTAAAGGGCGGCAGATTAATATACAGGGGGATATCTTGTACCCGGTTAAGTGCCTCCACCAAATATGAGCCCTATATATAAGGCCACCCATGAAGGATAAAGGATCAGATTAGTAAAAAATAATTGATCATCAGAAATTCTCGAGAGCATCAGATTGAGGTAGTATGAATTAATTACATGCTAAAAAGTGTATATTCCAGTGATTTGACAGTTTGAGAGTGACGTATAGAAAAGGGAGGGCAGCTAAGTTGCAAATGTCATTTCGACATTGTGCAGCTGTGTGATACCTATATTTCCCTCCCCGAGTATCTATTCCTCTTTCACTTTTTCTCTATATATTACTCTCTCACTCCGTCCCCACTCAGAATTCTGTTGCCATGAAACCATTACAGCTGATCACAGAGACTCGTTCGTGATGAAGATGAAGATAATGGTTGATTAGTCAACTGGCCGCGCTAGTAGTGCGCCCGACTCAAGATTGGAAGGCCGTGGGTTCGATTGCCGCCTCGACCAGATATTTTCCTTGAGATAATTCATCTGGTTGAAGCTGGGGTGATTCTGCAATCGTGTTAGGTACCACACGTTGGTCCTTAGCTCGCACAAGTTTCTCAACTTCTGAGAGTTGTCGTTCGTATAGGGGCGACAGCTGATTAACGGGAAAACAGACAGATTCAAACAGATTTTTTGAATAGAAAGATTATAGAAAATAAAATTTTTCGAGCATTTTTTTTAAATTATTTTCTTATGAATACAAGTATTCTATTTAAAAATACATACACCTATTTATTTGCCTGCTATTTCCTGAGCTTATCAATTAATCAAGTTCAATGATATAAAAAAAAAATGTCAGATTAGGTGAATTCCTCTAGATACTCGTCAGATTATGAGACAGCACGTCTAGAACATTGAGATGAACCATATATCTTAATCTGACGTGCTTGAGTATTTCAAAATGCCGAATTTTTTTGCACATTATAATAATGGCTGCGAGTTTGCATCAGATCGAAATCGTCAGAGTATTGAATGAGAGCTTTTTTTTATTGCACTTAACATCCCCTTAGAAAATCTGACGCGCTCGATTATTTTTTTTTCTTTTCAATTTCAACCCTTACGTACAACCACTCGCATCGTGCAAAAGATGAGATTAACATACGAACATTATTAGAAATACGTGAGATACTGATGCTCTCAATATCTGACGCGCTCGAGTATGTCCATGCAACAGTTTTTTTTACAAATTTAATAATCTATAGCCGCTTTCCCCACCAATGAAAAGTCTATTACTAGGGCTCCCCTAGTAAAAGACAACGAAGATTTTAGTGCAAACATTTGAACTACAATATAAGAACATAGTATTTCATGGCCTGAGTTTGATTAAAACAAAATCAGGGCTACTGGGCCGTGGTAAAATGGAACTTAAAGTACCCAACGTTTCACCTGCTACTTCGGCAAACATCATCAGATACATTAACCAACTAGGTTTTCGGAGCCACCTACTTCGATCATTTGGATTACATTCATTAATTTGGAGTTCAACAAAAATTAATGTTATTATTCGAATTCGAAGGCGATCTGCGCCTTTTATTTGCCTCAGCAAATGAAGAGCTACTTTTTCCAACTTGGCACAATCTTGCTCATGATCAAGAAACGAGTGAGGAAACGATTCTAAAATGATATTTCATCGTTTATATTGTTGATATATTCGAAAGATTTTTCACATTTACGGGAAGAGCTTGTTAGCAATCATTGTGAACTTCGAATTAGTAATAAACTTGTTTTATGATCTGGAAAAATCTAACTTTATTTGTAATTGAATATTTTTGTCTCCACTGAACTATTCGAGAACAATAAGAGAACAAAACCTGTAGTCTGTAATTGCACTCAACAACTTTGTAGCAGCTGAGACTTGTCAGTTTACAATGATTAGCACCTTTTGGTTCACGATACACGATCATTTTCCGCTGTTAACTATGTCACAAGATCTGGTATGATCTTCGAACAGACTAGAACTTGTGAAGAAGATTGTGACGAAAATGTGGCGTAGATTTTTGTTGCTAAAATCAAGTTTGTTTGGCTTTTGCTCTTGATATTTTATTAACCTTTACATATGAGGAGTATTCGTACTCCTCGTACAATTTTTGATGAAATTTTTATCGTCAAACTTTAATTCTTGTGCTATTTTCTTATCATTCCGAAGGAAAAATTTTCCAACCAGGAATTTGCTTTCAGTTTATTCTTCCTGAACATTTGGGTATCGATGATTAAAAAAATCACCACAAGTAAAGTAACTCGATGTTAATTGAAAAGTTTTCTCTGTCCATAGCTGTATGAATTACCATTTTGCAATTTCTTCTTTAGATTGGAGAAAGTGAAAATAGCTAGTGAAAGGTCAATGGAAATCTTAGATTCTCTCTTGAAAAAATAACTTTCTTTCAGTAGTTTCAAATAAAGTATCAAATATAGAAAATAATCATGAAGCCCCGACTTTAATATTTTAACACAAAAACACCCAGTATTCAGAATTACATCTTTTATCATTCCGAATTCATAGAAATTGATTTGATCACAGAGTATAGAATATAAAACAATCTCAACACAAACACGCAAACTTTGCACATGCATAGTTTGCGTATTTGGAGATTGCACATGCTGCATGCAATGCAGCACATCTTCTCTTCAATCCTGCTGGATGACAGTATAATGTAAGTTTTTGGTGTTTTAATATTCGAGTGTGAGTTTATTCCGAAAGTATTTTTTTCGTTTCTTCACAATAAATATTTAATTAAGTTTCTGATATGAGTATTTTCATTATTATGGATGAATGATGAATGTGTGAAACAGCAAATAAAATCCTCTCATTAATAGCCAACCGAGTACCTGAGTTGTGACAATACTTCGATTTCTGTCGCAATCCTCACTACTTATTTCGTTAACCCTTGACTTTTCTCTTCCCGTCGATAAGTTTTCTAGGTTACCTGGTACTTGTTCAAGTGTATAAATAGTTTTGAAAGCAGTTTCCATGTTCAATGCTTCGAAAATCAGGACCAGTCCATTGGTGTATTTCATGTCATATGGAACTATAAATTGTCAGTCTTGTTCATCAGGTAGGAAATGTTGTTGTTCTCGTGAGCAAAAAAATTATGATATCGAGAGAAAATTTATCAAGAAAGTAGCTGAAAGTAACAGGTATCCTCCATATATATCTGGTGAATAAGTTAATTAGAAAACGGAATTTAGAAATCGTGGTTTGGTGATTCAAAATTCATAATTCTTTCATGTGAACCAAATACATTATAATAGTGTCTTTAAGAACTGTCCAAACACCCAAAAAATGTTGGACAATCCGAAAGACAAAGTATTCCATTCCATAGATCAGAGGAGTTTAGTGTCTCCCATCTGCCTTAGAGAACGGCTACAAAATGAGTCAAAAATCTGTTAAAATCTGTTTAATCCATTTTCCGTCAACCAGCTATCGCACCGCTACGAACGACAATCCTCAGAAGTCGAAACTATTGCGAGCTAAGGATTAACGAGGTGTATTTCATCAGTTCGTCTTCGGGTGATAACGATTGTGAATACTAACAATCGAAACGTCGTGATATAACTTGATTTGGAACCTCTTTAATTTTTTCAATTTGTTTTTCATTTTTGCTAACAATAATTTTTTAATCTTTATTCCTCAGCTTTTATTAATATTTTAATTTCATTTGTTTGGTTGTAGCTTATATGTTAATTTTTTGTTTTTGTTTAATAAAATTGTTATTTTCGGTGAACCTCATTAATTTTGTAATTTTTTTTCAGGGTTTTAAAATCAATTTATATTAGATTATACAATGGAAGTCCGAACTGATGAAATACACCACAAAATATTGTCAACCACCTTCAAAGATTAACGAGGTCTTACCTTTCAACGTGTAATTCCTAACAAATGCTCGAAAATATTGTTCAGAAAGCTCAGAAATCGAGAAATATGAAACAAGATGTGTCATTCCGAGTGATATTGATAATGATTACAAGTAGGTGAATATCAGATGATCATTATCAGGAACAATGACGAAATAATACAATAGAGTTGGATTTGATAATGAGTTCATTTTTACTACCTAATCAATATCTCTCTCTGATATCGGAGGTATTGGATTTAGTTTTCAAAAAGATTGCCTACTAGTTTTCATGTAAGTATTTGGATTTAGTTTTCAAAAGGATTGCCTACTAGTTTTCATGTAAGTATTCATATTTCCACCAATGTAATATTGCAGTAGTTCTTTGTTACAATAGCTGTTTTACGCCGACTAAACTCTAAGCCCAAGTGCAACAACTGATGTTCTAGTTTCGATACCAACTCGACCAGAGGCTAATGCATTATTAACATGCCCGTGGAAACCAAGTATTGTCAACAGGGGAGTTTATACATGGCATGAAAGCCTACACACAATGCTATCATAAATTGTCTACTTAGTGTCCGATGGATTCCGGTACGCGAACTATATTAGATTAAGTCCGAATCATTGTTTAGGAACGATCGTGATTGACTGGATATAATCAGACTTGGATATCGGGCATACCGGTTAAATGTTATAGAAATTGTGTGATACCTCGGGCGAGATGAATTTTGTTATCCTAGATGCAATTGGTATATCAATTCCTTAGGAGACTGATGGGATATTTCAGTTCGATTTTGTTATCAATCTGGTAATACTGACTTTGTGTATTACACAACAATGACAGTTGTGTAATACCTACTACGGAACTGGAATGAAACAAAATTATGAAAACTGATTTGATTCAATGATCTTCGAAGTGGAAATTCAGGGATTGTGAATTCACTATGATGTAACTGTCACGCAACTATTATTAGCAGAAATTATAATGCTATATCATCAGTCCTTCTTGGGATCTAACAGTAGAAGACAAAATCCTCGATGCCATTTTTCCGTTCACTCAAGCCTCCTGGAGACATCTGAAATTTGTTGCGAGGAGGGCTGATGTTGGTTATGAAAATATTTTGTACGTACATTTGGCTTTTGGATTGAAGCAAGAAAGCAATTGAGTTTGAACTGAACTCTTCACAATGATGTGTACATCATACATGGAAGTTAATCCCAGATTAAATTTAAAGAAAAAACTGCTCCTAAACAATCATTTAATAATAATAATAATCATGTTTGTTCACAAAGAAAAAAGTACAAAATTCTGTATATGATTGAGGTGATATATATGTAACACACATATACAGTGTGTCCAAGATGAGGATCCCAAGCATGGGAATCTCAGTACCTGTTGGAGATACAGCTTAGGTTAAATTAGAAAAAAGTTTTGTTCTTTAAAGCTTATTTACATGCCGTTTAGAAACTTGAAGAATTTTCATGGCCTGCTGAGATATTTGAGAAAAACGAGAATTTGACAATATCAATTTTATTTTTTTCTGACTT
>WOGN01002559.1:0-16509 GCA_015342105.1 Leptinotarsa texana
CATCATCGACCTAAAGTCAATGATATTCCATAATTGAAAATCGGAATTCTTTCAGAGTATTTCATTCCTCTTCCTAAGTTGGAGCGAATAACAAAATATCACTCCATCTAGTAGACGGGGTACTAACCAACTGCATATCCGAAATTTGCTCAATTTCTCTGAATAAGGAGGAAAAACTTACTCATTAGTCAGTGGGCTACGCTTGAAGATTGACAGTAAACAAATCTATAGAAAAGAACTTTAAACGTTCAGGACAGTCTCGAATATACCTACACAGAAGGTTGAATGGACTGACGCTTATCAGAAAACAACTGAGCCCGAAACCGATCTGCAAGTGCATTTATCCTTCACTGTGAATATCATTGTTCACGTTATCATGAGATATTAAATTACACCGAGTTTGTCGAACAAGACTGACAAAAATCGAAATAATGCAGAGCAAACCTCAAATATGGAATACTATTCAATGTAACACATACAATGAGTAAAAGCCAAATGAAATAAATTTATTATATCGGTTACGGTACATATCTCAACAAAATTCCGAAACACGTCAAATTGGAATTATAATTTGACATACTTCAGCAGAAAAATACTACCCCTACCTTTAATACCCGTCGAATAACAGGTACAACCTCTAATTTTTTAAATGGGAAGTATAGGCTTGTGATATATCGTTTGAAAGGTCTCTACATTCTCTATTCAAAAATCTTATCGTTATCAAGTTAATTACAAAAATGAAAACAAAATATAAATTAAAATCATGTGATAACCAAAATTCGATAAATACACAGAAAACTTATTGAAATATACTTAAAACTTATTTGATGTTGAGGTATTGATAATAAGAAAGTAAGCAAAAACCATGGCAATTTTCTTTTTAGATGGTATCTTTTAAAGAACTGTAAATAATTTCCATGGCAACGTAAGTTTAAAACGCCTCGTCACCTTGTTTTGTATGTTACAACATTAGTTGCCAATATGTTAATTTAAGTTTGAAGTTACGAAAATGAAATCCGTACACAACAGGAAATAACTCGCCTATTCCGTGAGAAATTTCCTAATTTACTGTCCATATCTCAAGGAACAATAGCAAAACAGAGAAGAAGTTTCGCCGACTTGGTCATGTGGGGCAGATAAAAAAAGCAGCTGCCAATGCAATGAGTGATGAACTCAAAAGATATTATGCTTGAGTTTGAGGAATACCCACATACATCGAGTAGACATTCAATGTTAGCCAATTAGAAGACATTATGTTTTCTAATGACTGTACTTTGCCTCTTAACGGTCATGCTAATCGGCGAAATTGACACTGTTGGTCTACGGAAAATTGTCACTGGATGAGTGAGGCTTGTCTCAGAAGGCTAATGTTTTGTCAGGAATTGTAGAAAACTATATCATTGGTCTCTTTTCAATTGAAGGCAATTTGAATGGCGATAATCACTTGGCACTATTTCAAAAGGATGTCATTCCAAGTTTCCTGATCAAGGAAACACTCAAATTTCAGTGAATACGATATGGTTTCAGCAGGATAAAGCACCACCACATTACTAAGTTAATGTACGACGATACCTCGATACAACATTTTCCAATCATTGGATTGGGAGGCGAGGATCAATTGAATGGCCAGCACGATCACCTGATCTTTCTTCATTAGATTTCTTTTTATGGGAATATGTAAAGAGCAATGTGTACAAAACTAAACCTTCAGATTTGAATGCCCTAAAAGAACGAATAACGCTTGCGATTAGAACCGTCACGCTTGATATGTTGAATAATGTTATAAGACAGTTTTATTTGAGATTAGGATGTTGCCAAGCCGTCCGTGGTGAACACTTTGAACATCTTCTTCGTTAACATGCATAGTTATTTTTTTTATTCTATATTTCATTACGTTTTGCATTACATTTTAGTTTTTGAATATATTTTATCAAATTTCAGTAATCACATGACTTTATTTTATTATATCTTGATTATTACAATAAGCTTGCAACTTGCGGTTACATTTTTGAATAGAGAATGAAAAGACCTTTGAAAACAAACCTATATTTCCCATTTAAAAAATTTGGGGTAGTACTTGTCCGAAATAGGTACTGAAATGTATTCAAAATGAATGTCCAAATTGCTGTTTAATAAAATATTATAAACAATTTCTGGAAAAACTATGCAAATTCCTTTGCAAATTTTTTGGCGACTCAATACTTTCGAGTGTGATTTTTCAACCTCTCTAATTCTGTATGTTACTGTTAACCATACAGCTTCCACTCGAAAACCGTTCGTTTAAATAAAATCTACCAGTGGTATTTAGGCAAAAGTGTTTTTAATAATTTCATTTTAGTGAAACTTTTTCATATTCAGTCTAGAAAATATCATGAATTCATTCAAATTGAAATCAAAAGGAAGTAAATAAATCATTACCAACCTCTCTGTTCAGTCAGTTTTTTATACAATATACTTGTAGAAAAAAAAAATGAAAACATTGTTTCGTTAACATCACACTTTTACCATGTTGATGAAGATGTAACAAACGTTACATCTTCATTAACAAGATTTTTTCAAGTGAAAGCCAAATCATAATGAGTTTGGAATAATGGTCTCTAAATAGAATTTGATGATATGCAAAACAAAAATAATAGTTTCATTCGCAGAAGAGAGTGTGGTAGATCCTGATAAAAGATCTCAACAACTTTCAGTGATTTTTGAAACGTACATCAGTTCTTCATTGCAAATTCTCATATTCAGCTCAATTCTGAAGCTGATGGATTGTATCCGAAAACATATGTACCTTATATAGCACTCAAACCCGATAGAGAAATTAAATATGATTTTATTATTTCCAGGCTTGGGACTTGGTCTTTTGGCGTCGGGTACATTTCTGGTCATCAACGACTACTTCACCACCAAGAAAAGTACTGCTGTTGGAATATCCATGGGTGGTACGGCAATCGGACAAATGTTAATGCCAACATTTATAGGAATGTTGTTGAAAAAGTACGGATTCAGTGGTACCACTTTCGTTCTTGGTTTCGTCAGCTACTCAGGAATTATTGGAGCCATGTTCTTTAAGGTGATTTTTGTCGTTCCAATTATAGGTATCCCTTTTCATGTTCCTTTTTTAAGGGTGATTGTATGCCAATCAATAAGTATACTAGCATGGTATTAAGCTACAATCACCTTTTGAATATTGAATACTTATACCGACTGTAATTTATGTATTTCTGAAATAATGTTTGAAACCTTTGATGTAGTAATGAATATTGCTGGAGTTTTTTCCCAACACCAAACCATTATTTTAACAGTTTGACACGTGTTTCGATCATCAAGTGATCATCGTCAAGAGGAAGATTGAAACAGTTTTAATCTTCCTCTTGAAGATGGTCACTTGGTGACCGAAACACGTGTCGAGGTGTTGAAATAACGGTTTGTGTTGGGATGAAACACCAGTAGAATTGTAATTTATATATTTCTCACTTTTTTGGACCATAATTGAAATATAAAATATTTAAAACTGCTTGATCTATTTATTGGCCGATACTTAATGGAATTCCATATCCGAATTGACTAATACAGTTCATTCTCTAATATTTTCGGAATAATGAAAGAACACAGGCGATCGAAGTTGTTGTGGATAATTCGCTTACCATTAATCAGGTGGAATCCTTTTGGAAGTATATTTCTTATCATACATAGCTATTCAACGTAGACTCTTCTATCCTAGCGCACTTTGAATCTTTCTATTGAGAGCTCAGACAGCCTGAGCAATATACTGAGCAATCCAATAACCCCGGGTGACGTTCAAAGAGTCCTGGTGGGTTCGATGAACTCTGCTGTTTTACGCCTCGATGAGCTGAATATTTATTGGTGGGATAAACTATCGAACACCCAGATCCGTTTGACTACTGGAAATTTGTAAATTCCTGGTAGTTATAGTCAGGAAACTTACTTGAATTTGTGTTTTGAGATTTTAATTTTTACGAGCATCTTGAATACATGAATACTTTCCACAGTAGAAAGGTATAACATGGTTAGTATAAATATGCCTGAAGAAGCTATTATATAGTGAAACACATTTTTTGTGAACTGTAAAGTGAAAATCTCATAGTGAAGTGTCACTTGAATATGTCCTGGAATACTTTCCAAAGTCTGATCTTATTTATCTCCGCCTTCCCGATCTGTATTATTTTTCTCTTTCTATAGAAAAAAATACTCATCATTATTATTCATTGATAATATAAAATTATGGCTGGATAGCTGTACTCGCACCGATTTTCAATTATAGGAAAACCGAAACCAATCTGCTAGTGTGCCCGTTCCTATGATTGAAAATCGATTCCAGCAGTTGTATCGCCAAAACCATATGCAGGAAATACTTCTGTGAAGATTCCTGCATCGACACCTGTTGGATATATAATGTAGGTGAGTCGAAATTGACCTGAACAAAATGTTCTTTTAGTCAATTTGATTTACAGCCAGTCTTCAAGTATATTCACTGAATATAAATGAAAGTGTCTTTCCTTATACAAGGAATTGGTCAGATTTTGGATATGTGGTTGGTTAGTACCTTGTTTACCAGATGGAGCGATGGCAAATTTGTTGTTTATCGTTCGCTTCAGCTTGGTTAGAGGAATGATATTCTGAAAAGAATTCGATTCTTGATTATGGAATATCATCAACTTTAGGTTGATGATGGTCACCACCTTGCCCTGATGAGAGGTCGAATAGTCCGAAACCGGCCTGCAATTGTGCCCGTTCCTATAATTGAAAATCGATTCCAGCGGTTGTATCGCCAACAGCATATGCAGGGAACATTTCAGTGAAGATTCCGGCACTGACACCTGTTGGATATGATACAACGCCGTTCGTGGTTTCAGCCAGAGGAATAGTTGTTTTCTGATAGGTGTGGGTCCATTAACCTACAGTGTAGGTAAGTCGAAACTTACCTGAACAAATTGTTCTCTTAGTTAATTTAGCCGTAATTTCGTTTTGTTGGTCAATTTCGTGTATTTGTGAGAATATTTCGTACTATTGGTTAACTTTCCCTGAAAATCCATCAAATTGACTTTTTTCTGCATTTCCTGAAGGTTTTATCGTTTCACTTATTGGCGGCAAAAAATGTGTCTACTTTACAAACATTTCTGGCGGCCAATGAACAGTGTATATCATATCCCCAATTACTGAAAATATAAGATATATGCTATTTGTCTCTTAATAATTACAGCCAATATTCTGTTGCAAAAAATGTTCAGGGACTGGTCCAGATGCAGAAAATGGAAACGAACTGGATAATTCTGGAGCAAGCAGTGAGAAGAGTAGAGACCTTAAAAAACAGGAAGAGGAAGTAAATCTATTGAAACAAAATGATCAGTCTCAGAAGACTAAAGACGGAATATTGAAACGTGGAATAGAAACCCATTACAAAGAATCTGCTGTTGAAGTAGCAAATAGTGAGTATAATATGGTTTATAGAAATATTTAATAACTCTTAGAATAATAAAACCCCGAGATAAGTATTTTGTTTTACACCTTTTGAACCCAAGCATCTCCAAGCTGGAAATCTTTCAAAACTTAATTACTCTTTAATAAAAATACTACGAACTGCTTTCAGGAAAAGCATAAATGGGGAAACGTACGAATCGTTATGATACGTAGAAAGCCTGCGAGTTATAAATTTCAATCAGAATTCAACATGCTTCATGAAAAAATTATTATACAGGCATTTTCTCTTTGGAGAGTGAATTTCATGCGAAAACATTAAGGATACTTACTTGCAAAGTCGGTGTTTGATTTGTGAGCTGCACAATGATTTTTGAGGAGTCGGAGATCAGAGAAATGACATTTATGATTGATTCCAACCACTGCATGGTGTAACCCTATCACAAAGTAATTTGAAATATTTGAAAACCACATATTACTGAATTTATTTGGAGTTTTCGAAATTGTCACATTACTTCAACTCCACTCGAACAGAAAGTTTTATAGACTTTCCAGATCTATAATTACTGTATTTGTTTGTTGATTTTCTTTTGGATGAAGTATTGTGATTATTCAGTGAAACGATTAGGTCTTTAAAAATATGGTTTAGGTTTTTTCAATTGTTCTTGCATCTATTTCGACACGAAATTTTTGGCATTTTTTTTATGTTGATAAATGCTTATTCATATATGAGTGAAACTTGTTGTTTATTCAATAATTCATGATCCATGAATTTAACGAATTCGAAAGTTGACGAATCCTCGGTTTCTAAACAAACAAGATGATTTCAATGGCAAAATAGGCATATACTTTTTTTGGGTATCATAGTAGTTTTTGAATGAACAGCAGTTGGAAGTTGACTTTCATCTTCAATATATCTTTCGAAAAAAATATCAAAACACTTTTTTGCGCCTTTATTTCTTTCAGTGATGGAACTTGTGTAGAGTCTTATGACTCTAGTTCTTCATCTGCTCTCCTATATCCATGCATATCTCCATTGTATTTAGATGTAACATCCAATACAGGATTCATGTGATCAAATTTTACAATCTTTTAGAAGTGAGAAGCAAATCTTGTTATATTTTTGTCTGTTCTTGACGCTGTTACCTTTGTACCACTAATTTCCTCAATATGGATTAGGAACATATGATGGGGTGAAGTAATATACACGTTTTTGTTTGCAAATTCATAAATCTCCAACATTTATTTATTGTTTTACAATTTGTCTTTTATCTGCATACTTTTTGAATTTCATTTTATTTTTGTCATCAACAATTTTTAAATTTACGTCTACATTTTAAAAGTAGTTCCGACGGAGATTTTTCTATCATGGAATGTGGAGTAGCTCTATAATTCTTTAAAAATGATTCTAATTCATCTTTAATATTTCGTCCGCTCATCAACGCCCACAAAATTGTCTTTTTGATAGTTCTGACTGTTCTTTCAGCAAGTCCATTCGCTTCAGGCCATTTGAATTTGAAATGTTCGACAAAATCACCAAAGTCTTGTCCATTGAAAGGTGGTCAATTATTAGTTTTCATTTGATTGGGACTTCCAAATAGGGAGAACAAAAAAATCGTTTATCAATCACAGATTTAGAATCCACTCTTTCATATTTCTCAATAAACAGGGTATCTTGAAAATTCATCAACTACAACCATGATGTATTTACCATTAGGATAGGGTCCAGTAAAATCCATGGTCAAATTTCTCCAAGGACCTGTAGGTAAAGTTGTTACCTGAATTGGATATCTACTTTTAGTGGATGCCGCTGCTTGACACAACCGACAGGACTCTATTTCATTTTCTACTAGTTTATCCATTCCAGAGAACCAAACTTTGCTTCTGAGAAGTTGTTTATCTCTACTATTCTCAAATGACCTTTACGAGCTAGCCGGATAACCTGTTTGCGGAGAGGTTCTGGAATGACCAATTTTGTATTCTCCAGAATTGTTCCATTTTCAGAAGTCAACTCATATCTAAGTTGATCAGGAAAATGACAACTCACAGTTCACTTGACATCGCAGATCTTCGTGATGAAAAAAAATCTCCGATGAGTAGAAAATTTCCTGAAATAATTCTAACCTCCTGTGTAGCATCAAGACTTATTGTTTTGGTTAAATAGTAAAAATACCAGTGAAAACGGATGGTTTGACTCGCGCAGACATTGCCAAATTTCTCTGTCAGAAAAATCCCATCTATCCCTCTCAGTTATAGTTTTATTTATTACCAATCATTTTCGAATAGAAGATTCATATAGTAACCTTGATAAGTTTTGAAATTGAGGCTAGGATTTTTTTTTGTTGAAGCTATCATTTGAAGAATTCAGAAAAGATCCATGTTGAAAAATTTGCAAACAATTATTTCAAATTCTTTCATGAATAATCAAGATTTTTGAAAAGTCGAAGATGTGGATGATATATTTATATGATTTGTCAATCTTTCATTTTTATTTTCTGTAAAATTTGTTTATGATTATTAATTTTCAATTCTTCAAAATTCAGAACAGTCTACTATGGAAACTTATTCGTTCATAACAAATTGTTCATAAAATAAATGAATTCATGACGACATATTTTTTCAGAATACAAGAAAGCAGTGAAAATAATGATCCCCAAGTAGATTATTTGATGAATGCATTTTTATGCACTATTGTTTTGATGAAAATTTTATCCAAACATCATTTGACTTATCGTATTCCGAAAAAAATTTAATTATCTCATGAATGGTGTGCCAATTATAGTTTTTTCAGCAATGAGAATGAAAATTAGAAAAATTCATGAAAAGGTAGCTTTTTCTGAAGAAAACACAATACAATCGGAATATTTGAAAATAATTGGTCAATGCAGTCATGCATGACTGGAAATATTCTATTCTTCATGAATAAATAGAGGACGTTTTCAGAATGTATAAAAAAGTCATGAAAAAAAGGGGAGAAAATACATGTTGAAGTTTTGAGATTTTTTAAGGTTTCAATTTTAACTTTCAACTTGGGAATAATTGTTGTATAATAACTGCATGATTGGGAAACAATTGCTGGAACACTATTATTCATATAACTTCTCAGTACCTACGTTGTTTTCACACTCTCAAATATTCATTATTGATGGATTGAATTTTTCTGTTCAATATTTTTCTGCTTGATTAAAGTTATAAAAATTGGAACTGCATGGGTGAGAATTTAAAAAAAAAAGTGTTTGCTCTCCAACCATCAGTTCCAAATTTTGAAGTGCTACAATAGCTTCAGGAATATTCTATTATTTATAACTCATGAACTATCTGTTAGCTCAAATCGTAAATCACTCTGTGTCAAATTACAATTCGACTGACATGTCAATCATAATCATAACTGAATAAAATTATGAGAAATGACACTTTCAAACTAGACTATTATAAACAGAGAAACTTTCTAACAGAGAAACTTTCTAATTGTGAATAAGATTTCATCAAAGAGCTGTCAACTCAGCTTGTTGTACTTCTTTGAATCAATGTATTGTAGTTATTGAGCAATCTCCTTAATTTTAGATACAAACTCACATTTTCCAGTAATTATGTACTTATTTTATAATGAAATACTGTTTCAAGTTATTGATAAATTTATTCAATTATAGGCCAATTCAAATTGAATAAAGAAGAAGAAGAGAACCCTCTTCTAAAAAAGATCGCCAAATCCTTGGGCTTGGAACTTCTCAAAGACGGTTATTTTGTCTTCATAGTCATCGGTTTAGGATTCATTTACGTTTCTTCAACAACATATAATGCCTTTTATCCCATGTTTCTTCAAGACGAAGCCGAGCTACCGATGTTCAGGACAACGTCTTGTATGACAGCTTTGTCTGCGGCTGACGTTGCCGGAAGATTTACTATACCAGAGATCAGCAGAAGATTGAACTTGAGCAACAAAAGCAGTTTTATGTTGGGGTGTATTTTGTTATGTATCACCAGAAGTTGTGAGTAGATCTATTCATTACTACCACATTTGAATCACCTTTAATGTGAGCTCACTGATGGAACTTGAATTAGTCAAAAAAATCTAATCACCTCAGGAATATATACAGTGTCACCATCAAAGTATATAATGTAAGAAAATTGTTTGTGATCCAGACCAGTATGAACATTTGTCATCAAATGCCAAGAAGTTAACTATTCAATCAATGAAAAGAAAAAATATAAGAATGGAAAAAAATAATTTGAAAATATACCATAAAATAACGAAACAGTGGCATCAACTAGGAAAGGAGAACCCCTTCTCTCTTTTCATGCATATTTGCCCATATATTTATATTTAATAAATTTTTCATTGTATAGATTATTCAGCATCATTCAAAATGTCGTTGCATAAGTTAATATCTTCAGAACGCAATTAACAAATGACACACGTTTTTAATTCATGAAACATTTGGAGTGCTAATGAACCACAGAACAGATAACTTGCGAAATTTTTTTTACTGAAAGAAATGTTGATATCTTCAGACGAGTCTTGAGTTCATGCTCCCAAAAATCACTTTGTGTTATTCTTCTACATAAGAAATAAGTGATATCAGGAACTGCGTTATATGTTTGAAAGAAAGTACGACCCTTTTCAGCTAGTTCTGATTTCGTCACGATTCCGTCCACCCCCAGGCAAGGGCGACAATTTCCATAAAATTTTCGAATATGATTGGGAGTCGAAAATATGTTTCAGAGCCTAAGAAACTGTGTTTCCAGTAGCTTGAATTCAAAAGTATGATTCAGTGGAGCATAATATTCAACTATTCCAATTTGTTAACGAGTAGGAACACTACAAAGTTGGTCAAATGTTCAGACTGATAACCAATAAGCAAAAAACGAAACTATGGATTGACAACTCTAGTGACCGTGGAAGCAATTAAATTCTGACTGAACACTGACAAACAAATGGTATTATTCAAAGGAGCATACATCTCTACAAACACGAAATGACCTTCATTACTGTGTTGATTCAGATCAATATTTTTCATATCATTGGATTGGGGAAAGAGGCACCAATACCAAAATTAAAGTGAAGATGATGACATATTTCCTTGTGCCATCTATGGGATCGATAGAAGAGTCACATCTCGATTATTAGATATAACGAGGCTCACCTTCATCTACAGGCTTATTCTCTTCAGGACAGTTGAGTGGTTCATTGGTGTCACTACTCATGAGATCTTGGCGGGTCGAAACAGTGTTGTCTAGACCATGATCGAGAGAAACTTTTTCAACGGAACGTTTTTTCTCAATGTCAAAATACGTATTTTATTACGTGATCTGTTTCTGTTGGGACATGTTCCACTATTGCGAGTTTGTCCATTTGCATAGGTCGGTAGCATCGCTTATATTCTTGTAACTTGATGTTGATGCTGCATTTAGTAGTAGATGTAAACCCTTGTTGGAGATCACATGTTACAAGGTAAGACCTCGTTAATCCTTAGCTCGTACCAGTTTTGACTTCTGAGGGTTATCGTTCAAAGGGGTGCGACAGCTGGTCAACGAAAAAACAGATTTTGAAACAGATTTTGTATCAAACTGTGCCACAGGACAAGGAACCGTTAAATGCCGGCAGATGACGAAGTATGATGTCTTCATTCTAGGCCTCTTCAGTAACGGATTAGCGTTACACTATTTTGTATTTGTCGGCTTCATATATGAGTAAGTGCGTCTAAATGTATGTTGGTTCATCTTGAGTTGGTAATACGATTTTTATAGGTTTCAAAATGGCGACAATGCTCCTAATTCTGTCAGTGGGATTCTTCAAATTTTTCACTTCATTTCTTCAGTTATTTCTGGTTTGGGGTATGATTTCTTATATCTACTTGTTTTGAGTGGTCCTGATATGATACCTGAAATCAATCAGCACTTGGCGATGTTATTGAAGTTGATGCGGTCTAGGTTGGAGTTCGAATTGGGCTTCCGACTGTAGGCTGCCCACTACCTGATGGCGATCATAAACTCCACAGAATGTCCAGGAAACGCTCCGAAATATCCTCCAGTGCACCGAGTGGTTTCGCTGAGGGGAACGAGAGGTTCTTCTTTCGGATATATTTAATCGCTGCGCTTTCAGGGGTTGGTAAGTGTGGCGATCGGCGCGATGTTGGTGCTGTTGATAATCTGGTTCATGTATTGGCCTCGGAGTTCCTGAAATCTCATATCGATTGGGATGAGTTCAACAATATTATACAGTTCGTTATAAAAATATTGATAATGAACGATGAGGATGTTGACTTTTGCTTGTTAATATACGGGAGATTGATTCGGACAGATACTGAAGTGGAACACTTCAATTTATTTCAGGACATTTGATATGGGTAAAGTAGAATGTTACAAGCTCACCTCTCAGTGCTTTCAAAATATCAGCTCTTTTCCAGACTTTGTCCAGGGTATCGCGAACGTATGCTTTCCAGATGAGAGTCATGGTGTTACCCCAAAATATGTCACATATTCTTGAAATGAGAGATTTACTCCTGAAAGTAGATCCTTGTTGGTGGTGGAAAGCTTTGGGCGATTTGTGATATAACGGTGTTTGCAAAATATGTCACAAATTCTTGAAGTGAGATATTCAGTCCTAAAAGAAGATCCGAGTTGTCGGTGGTAAGCAATTTGTGATATAACGGTATTTGTGAAAGACGATTTTTGTTTTGGTGGTTTTTGTTTCGCTTTGTCACCAGCTACACCAGTAGATGGAGTTGTTATTCATGTTTGTCATTAAATAATTTTTTTGACTCTGAGGAATGAACACATTGCCTTGGGAGACTACAGTTTTGCGGGTTAGGGGCAGAGAGAGCGATACCGACATTGTCGTGGATTTGTTAGAGAGGTAGAAGGAGGTCACCAGGATGGAGCAGGGCGAAATTTTCTTGTTGATAAACTTCCAGACCGTATTGAAAGCTTTTTGAATGTCAAGTTGGATTGCGACCGTACCGTAAGACAAATTCACATTTTTGAAGATATTGGTATGGATTTCGATAAAGACATTTTGGGTAGAGTGCTCGACTCAAAAATGATGTGGGTACACTGGTATTATGTTATTATCGAAGGATAATTCGTTAAATCTTTCCGTAGTAAATAGTCTCTTAAGCAGTTCACCTACCAGCTAAGGATGGGTCTGTAGGATTCTGCATCTTGTGTGGTTAGAGATGATTATGGTGTTTACCAGTTGCCTGTTTCTAGGTGATAGAAAAATACGCAAGTTTGGGGCAGGTTTTTAATATGTGGCTAACTTAGGGAAGGTTGGTATGAGGACGGCTTTCCAGGACTAGATATTTCTACTAAAATGAATCACGTTGAGATCATTTTTCATGCTGAATGAGGGACTGAGTGAGCAATTAATGTTGAATAGAATGTGGCCGGGATGTATTCTCAGGTTATTGTGTGTTATACATACAAGATTACAACTTATCGTTGTATGTGTGAAAATGAACGTCATTAAAATGGTCGTCAATAGGTAGTTCGAGTTTTTCCGCAAAGTCTTTACTAAAGGTTTTTGCTTCTTCCCTTGGTTTGGAAACATGACCGTGAATTATTGAGTCTACTTTTTGTTTTTATTTCGTTGATACCTTGAACTTTTTCCAAGATGCCGTCTCCTTCCTAAACTCAAGTCTGCTGATCTTTCCTCTACACCTTTACTGTACCAGTTGGTTAATAAACGGACGTGTCAGTGCGTTCTATCTGTTTAGGATTAGGTTTTTGGAAACAGTGGATGTTCTAATATGAAATTAGAATGACGTCGACTATTGGGTTGGAATTTGTATCACCAAATTATGTGTGTGCAGTGGTGAAATCTCCAATCAGGATGGGGTATTACGTATTGTTGAAGTGTGATCGATTATTTATCAAGAGAGAATTTGGTGTAGATGGTTATGAAAGATGATGGAGATTGGTTTGAAATTTGTGAGGAGATTGGCACGCTTTTTAGTTAGGGTGTCTGTTATGCAAAGGATGTGTTTGTTGTGAGAATCGAGCAACGGTTCGATATGATACCGTTTTCGGAAATGGTCTTGGGCGTTCACTGTGTCGAGGATCAACCGCCTATCATCAGGTTCCACTGGAAGTTCTGCAAATAACTGCGTCGTCAGTTCAGTTGATATATACAGAATTTTACTGCTACTGATTGGGCATATTAGGGTGTGATCCAAACTGTATGAACAGTTCAGAAGAAGTGTTGGTTGTAATTCAAAATCTTGGATTCGTTTGTTCAAGGCGATGCGGGTAGATAGTTCTTTGAAAGTCATTGTAGCGACTTCCTTGGAATTTTCAGGGGTCGTGGTATGTTTGAGGATGGTCAACTTTGCAATAAGACCAACATGATGTTTATATTTTTGCACATTAAGTGAGGAAGTGCACTTCTCCCCAGCGAGAGCATTTGGTTGAATGTGTTGGAGATTTCTGAGCCAGATGGCTTGCGGTGCTGCAATATTTAGGACTGATATTCGATGCTCTACATTCGAGATTACTACCATGAAGGTGACGCCATGAGTAAGGTATCTGAGGTAATAATATGGAGGGTGGTTCAAAGATTAGTTTTTCTACAAACGAATTTCCAGAGTTTTATGAATAGAACATTGTCGTTCTGGAGAAATTCTAAGATTCATTTCTCAGTGATGTCCAAGTGAACACCTCTGATGAAGAAATTTGATGGTTGGTTTTCCAATTCGCTTCCGATTCGCTGACAGTTTCGTTAGAATAGGATATTTTCAATGAAGCACTTTTGTCAACATGAAAAATGAAGAAATCAAACTTTCTTTGTTTCTTCACCACTTTCATTTGTTACTTATGTTACTGCAGTTACGTCTTATGAGGACATTTCCAAACTGATATAAGAAAACGGTTCTTTATAGGAGTTCGAAAATGTCTTTTTAGGATGAAACTGCAGTAACATTTTATACAAATGAATGGAGTAAAATACATAGAAATTTTCATTTTTCATTTTTAATCCTTAGCTCGTACAATTTTCGACTTCTGAGGGTGGTCGTTCATAGGGGTGCGACATGTGATTAGGGGAAAAACAGATTTGAACAGAGATTTAGATTTCCTACCACATAGTAATGGATATATTCATCAACTCTCTTTTATCAAAGGTAACTTTGAATTCAGAAATCTGGATTCTGACAATTTATTGAGTGTTTAAGAGACTAAAGAGCTCTTCGATCTGCTAGTATATCGACGACTTTCCTGATATTGATGATTTTTGACAGCTGTTTAGGATTTGAGTACCAGAAGATGAATTTTTACTCAGGACAGCACCCGCATTCTACGTTTGCGGATGTTAGACATGCTTTTTTTTGGATATGAAAAGTAAAAAACGAAAACGATCTGATAATTTATCTGTGTTCATGATTCGAGTGATTGGTATTTTTAGGCAGGTTTTGCCAGCTGGCAAAATCTTTCCCATTGTTAGTACTAATTAACATACATCTGGATGATGAGTTCGCTCAAATTCCGACCACCTGTGATTTTCTATTGCTCTTGTTCTACCTCAGGAATCTGGGGTATAATTTTTGAGATCTGGTTCTATGTGTTTCACCCCAGGTCACTTGCCACTTACTTTCGTACTGGCATAACTGTATACATAGGTGACTGAGACTAGAATGCTGACTGACTCGTAAACGGTCCCAATGTTGAACATTTGAATAGTTTTTATAGTCCATAGTACAAATCCTATCGATATTTCACCAGCAACCGCCTATAGACAACATACACCAATCAGAACAGCATAAGTGCGGACCGATCAGGAGTGTGCATTCCCAAGGATACCTCACCTCCACCACCCCTACTAGTATAAATACGAGTGAACACGCAGCTCCTTAGTCATAACTGCGATATCCAAATGATACATTCGTTCTCGCAGTCGATGCGTTTACTACTGGAATTGTTTTGATTGTTGACTATAAGGGTCTCTCAATAATATTAAGGTTCAATTCTGTATTAGCAAAGCATCAATATTTGTATTCCTTCCATAAATGTATCCGTTTGTTTTAGGTCTGGTGGAACTGGAACAATTCGAATATATATTTGCAGTCTCTTTCATAGTGGGTTATTTTCGAGCTATAGCAGTTGTGAATCAGAATCTTGTGATATCGGAATATATCAGCAAAGACAAATTACCATCTGCTGTTGGTCTCAATATGGTGGTAAAAGCAGTACTTACTGCAACCATCGGTCAATCTTTAGGTAAGTGAAAACTAAATGAACTGATGAGACCTACGACTTTGTAGGTACGTGTCGTAGATACCCAACGGAAAACAAACAAGCCACCTAGCTAATGCCGCTCAGAGAGTTGAGGTAAAACCATCAGGCACCTGTGCAACGTCTTCCACTTGGAAGATTCGTCGCAAATTATTTCCCACTATGAAAAGCAGAAATTAATTTCGTTTGATCGATCTGACCAACCGATAGACCGGTTTCGGGGTGATTGCCCCATCATCAGTACCGGGCATGGTCTCCTCAGAATGGTGTTAACCGTCTGGGTAATCACGACCAAATGAAGTTAATTCCAGCTAGTCATAGAATCTCTCCGCAGTTGATTTAGTGCGATATCCACTACGATACCTGCAGATAGAGCCAGAAAACAATTCCACAAGCATACTCCGGGGTCGGAGTCGGAATAATAATTAATATTCCCTTTCGTCTCATGCAAACCTACAACTTTGTAGGTACGTGTGGCAGATACCCAACGGAAAAACAAACAACCCACCCAGCTAATGCCGCGCAGAGAGAGGTTTGATCGTGATTACCTAGACGGTTCACACAATTCTGAGGAGATCATGCCCGGTACTGCTGAAGAGGCAATCACCCCGAAACCGGTTGGTCAAATCGACCAAATGAAATTAATTTCTGCTTTTCATAGTGGGAAATAATTTGCGACGAATATTTCAAGTCGAAGACGTTGCACAGGTGACTGGGTGAGGCATTAGCTGGGTGGGTTGTTTGTTTTTCTGTTGGGTATCTGCCACACGTACCTACAAAGACGTAGGTCTGCATGAGATGAAAGGGGGAACCCTGAGCACGTCACAATGCACCTCTCCGGAATATTAATTT
>WOGN01002560.1:6026-16508 GCA_015342105.1 Leptinotarsa texana
ATATATACCATTCAGGTCCTGATTTAGTACCTGAATTTACAGTTCACAATGCGCATGTGCCAATTTGAAAACCGGAGAGTAAATTAAATCGATTTGGTCATTTAACAGGTTGCACCCGCAATGTTTATGCTTGTGAATTTACAAGGATTCTAATTAATTGAGTTTGTAACCCTACCTTGCATAGTGCAGAATTACCGTATCGTTTAGATTGGAAAACTTGTGATTGCATGCCAAGGAATGGTTTGAAAACGTCGAATCATTTTTTCCCAGTCTGAAGGACCTCTCGTCCGCATTGTCCCACATAAACAATATTACACTCCGGACACTTAAGCTTATAAACTCCAAATTTTTCCAACTTGTCGACCTTATTTTTGGCATTGAAAAGAAATTGAGATAACCTGGCATGTGGTCTGAATGCTACTTCCACATTGTTTTTTCCGAAGAAACATGCGATCATTTCTGTTCTTTTTCGAAAATATGTTAGCGTTACCCATTTCTTAATTTCTGGTTGTTTGACCTGAGGATATATTAACCTGCAAGTGAATTTCCGGCTTTGTTTCATGACCAACTTCTGGATAGTATCTGCGATGAAATCTGGAGTTTATTATCTCAAATGTCCGGAGTGTAATAGTGTTTATGTGGGACAATGCAGACGAAATTTCCAAAAACGGTATGCTGAACATGAGAGGTCCTTCAGACTGGAAAAAACATGATTCGACGTTTTCAAACCTTTCCTTGGCATGCAACCACAAGTTTCCGAATCTAAACGATACGGAAATTCTGCACTATGCAAGGAAAGGTTGCAAACTCAATTATTTAGAATCCTTGTAAATTCACAAGCATGAACATTGCGGGTGCCATCTATTAAATGACCAACTCGATTCAATTTACTCTCCGGTTTTTACATTGGCACATCCGCATTGTGAACTGTAAATTCAGGTACTCAATCAAGTAGCTGAATGGTATATATTGGTATATATTGTTAGTTTATTGTTTATGTTTAAGAATGTCCATATAGGACGAAACTGCAGTAACGTTAGTTACAAATAAAAGTGGTAAAAACATAGAAATTTTCATTTCTCTTTCCAGCATGCTATTCTCTTTACTTATGTTTCGAGTTCCGAGACATTCTGTGACATTTTGTGCACCTAACCCATCTTCCTCTATATAGATAAATAACAAAACAACTGTTGTTTATGTGGTTTGTAGGTGGTATTGAACTACAATTTATATTTTGATTTTCCTTTTTCAAAGTAGAATATCTAAGTACGAATAAATTATTTCAACTTGACATAGGCGCTGTTACCAGTATGTGAATTAGAAACAAATCCCTTCAAAAATCAAAACCCAACATTTGAAACATCAATTTGGATACTTATGAATTGAACTCAACTTTATATTGTTCAAACTTGCATTTGCTGTAATAACCCAAATTGAGGAACATTCCCCATTATTGAACAAATTTATGTTCAGAGGGTAAGATAGGGGAAGTAACATCAAATGTGAATGTGTCAAAATGTGTCTCCCTGTATACTATTGTTGGCGCGTTTTTTTATTTTTCCTGAACATCATTGTTATTCAGGGTGTGTCGTTTTAAATGGAATGCTCTGTATTTTCGCGACCCTAAGTAGGCGTTTTATGGTGTGATTTTCTATCACCCTAATTGTATACTTATACTTATGTAGTAGAACGAAATCTTACTGTATGAATGGGAACTTTTCTGAGTATAAATCAATCAAGAGTGGTACACCGCCATTGTTATCATTGATATATTTCAATGACTTTATAGTTATTTTTTATGTCACCAGGTGAATCTGTGCATCTGACAGATGACACAACTCTGATAACGATTAAAGAGAATAAAATGCAGTTTGATAGGACATGATAGAATGGAACTTGTAGTCCCAAACTTTTCTTCTTTTACTACGGCAGACAATATCAGTGTTGTATGCGTCGACTTCGAGGACGAATATTATATCTTGAAGACTCAGTCAGTCGGTAGTCGTAAGTGATCTTTTTAAGAAGTTCAACGTTGAGTTAATTTTTTCTCATTTTCTTGTCATAAAGTCAGTTGAATGTCCATAGAAAAGCAGACCTTGAAATATCATACATTGAATTAGCTCCTGAAGAAGACTATAAATTACTCTAGAGACATGACAATATTTGATGTGATCTTTTTTGCCAAACTTCCAGTTTTTCCGGACTGAAAGTGAATATTACCTACAAAAAATGTTTTTATTTTTTCATTGTCTTCTCGATTAATTGTTTATATTATTTGAGATGAGGGTGATCCTTAAAAACGAGGTACCTATTCAGTATTCCGTGTTAGGAATCACACGTGTAACGGTAAAACCTCGTCAGTTCTTAGCTCGCACAAGTTTCTCAACTTCTGAGAGTTGTCGTTCGTATGGGGGCGACAGCTGATAAACGGAAAAACATATTTTAAAATAGATTTTTTAAAACAGATTCATGAATGGTATTCGGTATTCATGGAATATGGAAGTTCATTTACATATAATACATATGTAAGAAGTACCAGGACAGATCTTTGGGGCACCACTGCTAGAGATATCACTTTTGTGCTCTAAGATCTGCGATGAGTTCGATTCAAATCAGATTATTTTTTCTCATTTCTATACTTAGTCTTTTTTATAACAAGAAATACGATACATAATCAAAGACCTTTGAAAGGTCATGAAATACAGCTAGTTATCACTTCTATCATCTCGAAGGAGTCAGTATTACAATCACAAAAGAAATGAATGCCTTTCCTAAACATCAGTCTAAATATACGTCACAGACCACTACATACTCATCGATTGAACATATCGAATCGAGCGAACATTTTTCTTTTGGAATTAACCCGCAGTACACAGAAGAACAAAGTGTAGTTAGCATCCGTAAACACCCCCCGTTTAACCGTGGTGGCGCACTTCTCGTATTAAGGGATGTTTTCGAACAGAACGGAAGACGAGAGGGTGCATAGATTAAGGGTCTGCGCATACATATGTATATCTTCAAATTGATTTGTCACAGCCGAACAAAGTCGCGGTTGTAATGTTTTTCAGTGATAACTATCAATTAGAGCAGTAGCTGCAAAAATGTTGAAAAATATTGACAAAAGGATTAATGTGAATACACAAATACAATTTTAGAATATTCGAGGAGTGCAATTAGGTAAAAATAATAATTGTCAATTATACCCAAATACCCATCAACAAATTGGTTTTACATCAGCTACATTTTGACAAATCAATATCTGAACATATTAAATTAGATAGCAATTGAAAGTCAACAGAAAGAAGAGAACAGAACTGTATTTTTTTCTTCAATTCAATGAATATTCAGTAGTTAATTTTTGATTATCTTAATAAGGTCAAAAGGAAAATAAAGTATTAAGAAACATTTATTTTTCATTAGAGATCACCCTGAATTGTTGCTGAGACTTCGAGATATAAACTTCGTCCTCGCAGTCAACGCCACACATCACTGATGATGTCTGCCGCAGAAGCAGATGAAACTTTTTCTTAATATATGATAGTTCATTGATATAAAATTTCACGTATATAGAAATCTATCATGCTTAAGGTTTTCTCCTCGAAGTTTTGAGGCAAAACAATTTTGAACTTCTTATTAATCTTATGTGAGAAATTATGTTTTTAAATTAGTGCTGACGAAGAGTTGAACTCAAACCGAAACTTCGAGAAGTATACCGTAAGGATGATAATTTTCTATGTGAATGAAA
Source organism: Leptinotarsa texana (assembly GCA_015342105.1). NCBI lineage: Eukaryota > Metazoa > Arthropoda > Insecta > Coleoptera > Chrysomelidae > Leptinotarsa > Leptinotarsa texana. The sequence goes on from WOGN01002560.1 coordinate 9,772, forward strand.
TTTGGTATCACTCATCTTCCATATATTACGTTGTGTAATATCTATTTCAATTCCATAATAAATATCTGGAGTTCAAATTGAATGGAAAGAAATGATTTTTGGGTGATTCAATATTCATAGTTTGTTTCTGAAAACACTTTTTGTGCATAACCTACATATCTTCGTAAAAAAATTATTTAAAACTCACTTGCTTTTTTCATTTCTTCAGAAATTTCCCACATTTTTTTATAGACGAAAAAGTAAAAATCCAAAAATTATTTTTCCAAAAAGCTGATCCCCTTAAAAAAATATTCCCCTTTCGGCATAAAGGAGTGTTTCGTTGGCGTTCGAGCTAAAATAGTAAGGCATTACTATCAAAATGAGTACAACTGATTATAAATATTCATCAAACAATTCCATGTGAATTTGAATCATCAACCAACAAACATGTTTGCATTGAAACATGCCACTTCTCCTGAACCTCGTCTGCTTATTGAGAACCCCTGAACGTCACACCACGCTTCCCTCTGGATTTTGACGACTGTATCTAGTAATAGAAAGTTATCTCGCAAAGACATACCGCTAATAAATCCCCGATAGGGATCGCGGTTTTAACTTTTTATTTCACTATTTCCGTTATCAATTTCGATTCCGCGTACCCATAATTTTTCCGCGAGAGAGAGAAAAAAACGCAGAGGGGCGGACGAACGAACGAACGAACGCCCGTCAACTGTTTGTTCAGCAACATTTTCGATAAATTTGTCAGGTGGCCATAAATTTTTGGACGCGTGACGATTAGGTGATGAGTTAAAAGATTGAATTTTTGAAATATCACCGGTATGTGCGACAACAAAACAATTGGAGTGATGAATGGGATCTGGCTTGTTTGCGCACCGTTTTTTTTGCTTACGAATGATTTAGAGAACGATGCGTTTTCAATTTTTGTTGTGGGAGTTTTAAAAAAAACCATCTGATTCGGTGGTGGTAAAACAAAGCATTCATTGGGATTCAGAAATTCTAGGAGCTCATATTTCCTAGAGTGTTGATAAATGGTAACCTTTAGGAAATACAGTTGACGTATATCTAACATTTTGGAAATTTTGAAAAGTTCTTCTGTTGGGTATCTTTTGGGTTTTCGGTAGATGGTTTTTAATATATATTTTTGGGTAGTTTCGACTGCTGATATATGAGTTCTCAAAGCTGCACCCCATGCAATAATACCGTAGGTTAAATGGCTTTCTATTAGTGTGGAGTATATTATACGCATTTGTTCGGTGTTATAAATGGAGGTAAGAACCCTCATTTTACATAATATAGTTCCTAATTTTTTTATCATGAAGTTTACATGAACATTCCATTTCAGGTTGTTATCAATATATACTCCAAGATATTTGATGTTTGTAGCCGAGGATATAGTGATTGTCTGTTCATTTTTTTTTCGGTATGATCAATGTATTGTAGTTAGGTAGGTATTTTGTGTAGGAAGTAAAGGGTATATAGTGAGTCTTTTTCACATTTATCGTTAAGAGTCTGCTATCGAACCATTCTATAATTTTAGGAAAGTCATTTTCTGCAATTGATTTTAAATTTTGCCAGGTATCGGCTTTGTATATTACTGTCGTATCATCTGCAAAGCTCACTATGTTACCTTCAAATCCTGCTTTGAATATATCATTTAGATAAACACAAATAATTCTAATCACCCTCATCAACATGATTCATCAGCTTGCCATGATCCACAGTTTGGTCAACTAATTTGGCATAATGAAATGATCACGTTATTAACATTTATATTTATAGTGGAATCAAGGATTATCATATACTGTACATCCTCGGTACGAAAAATAATATTTCCCTAACGGTTCACAAGTCTTCCGAAATAATGACTTCGTACTGCTGTGGTCACGATTTAGAGGTTCCTTTTCAAATAAAGGTTTGCGTGAAAGCGAAAACGACGTCGAAAGACGAGTTATATCAGGCTCAGGCTTATTTAGTAGACGAATACGCCCGACTTAGGGATGAGATTAAACAAAACACATCGGATTGGAACTGATTTATATGCGCATAGAAACGCAAAATTCATAGGCGTTCAGCACTACATGAGAACAGGATCCTAATTCGAATCAAAATCATTGCTAGAAGAGAGGCCAAGGATCGAAGCTCTTCGTCGAACCAAATACTAAGCCAAGTAGCTCTAACGAATTTACCAGTTTCGCGTTCGAAATTCATTTATCCATGAGAAGTTCGGTTGATTTTCTGTTACAAGCCCCGTGTTTCATTCAGAATGAATGGATATCTCTGCTTAAAAATATAATTCACCTATCGACTGAACCGTCACGTAGCCAGCCGAGCAGGGAGCACCGGAGTCATCCAATATCCAAGATAGCTTCTAACACCAATTAGTGAATTCAAGCCAAATTGCTGAATTGGTGGACAGGCTTTCATGAGACAGGCAAAACAGATCATGAACGAACCTTCGCTCAAGATTATAAGATTAATGGGTCATTCTGGACCACATTAAAATTATGAAATTCTGTTCAGAACATTGCCAAAATAATCGAAAATTACTTTAATTGATATATTTATATAGTATATACCTACTTTAAGTCGTTGAACTGGTTTTTGTTTTGGGATATACAGAAATACTCGTTTTTACTGAAAGTAAGAATCGAAGTGGAATGTATCTTCTATCTAGTTATGAATCAACATGTCGTAACGTTATGATGAATAAATGAACACTCAACGTGAGTCTTCACTTCACTTCCATATTTAAGCTCAAAATTTCACTCTTTCCTGTTTCCTGCACCTTCTGTGAATAATTCAGACAACTCGGGCCAAAATCCCGACTAAGACCTATATGGAAAAATAGGGCACATAAATCATTTATCGAAAAGAATATGATGGAGATAAGACGATAAGAAATGGGGTAAAAGGCTATTATAAGGTTCCCTTTATGATTTATTGATTCATCTGCGTTTCAGGTGGGACTTTTTCAATATTTCAGGAATTTCAAACGTAAAGCTTTCAAATGCTTCTGAGAAGTATGAAAAATGAATAGAATGCTCGGACTGACTAACTTCATGATGGAGGATTAATTTATTTTGCTGTTCGGTATCAGATAGAATATATCAGCTTCAAGAAAAGACCACATTCTTTGAAATAATGACAGTTGTAATCGGTACTTTTTGTAATGTTTCAAGGACAAAGCACAAACACTAGAGAAAAATCTCTAAGGCGTTCTCAGAGCGGTGCCTGTGCGAAAATAGCTATTCACATTGGATTTGAATTGCTGGAGATTATGTCCATTTGGAAAAACGTTCTCAGGAAGTTTATTTCAGATAAAATAGTGAAGTTCGAGGTGTACTAAGTTGAACACCAAAACGATGAGCAGCCACAGTCCATCGCGTATTTCTGATATGTACCCGTGACAGTATCTACAGAAGAGAGACAAATCTCAAACCTTTCTTCGATATTTCAGACTCTATCAAGGTTGCACGTGATGCTCGCGTCTCCAATCAGGCAGGTGACTCTTTTCTGGATGGAATTCAGCAACTTCAGGGTATGTTTGGGGGCAAAGCTCCATACATGAGAAAAATACTCCAAAGAAAGTCTGATCTGAGCTTTATAAAGCATCAAAAGTTGGTGAGCTTTGCATAGTTTTCTGGTTCGAAACAGTGTTCCAAGCTTTTTAGAAGCATCCTTTGCAATTCCAGGGACATGATTGTGCCAGGACATATTTGTGTCCATTTTGATCCCCAACAAACTTATCGAAGCAGAAAGCGGAATTGTCTGACCAGACATTATTTTATCCAGTTCGGAGACATTTGTCTTCTTGAAGAAAACCGATGCCAGGGTTTCTGTGGCATTGAATATTTCGTTGTCTTAAGATTTTACCTATAGTTTCGTCATTAGAAGAGCTTCCAATTGTTCAAAAGAGCAAGTTATTTTTCCTTTTGAAAACAAGTCGACAGTTTTTCAAAATCCATCTCAGAAATTACAATTGATAACAATAGTGAAATATTTCACTTTCGTTGAACCTATTTTTTTGTAAATTATGTCATGATTCCATTACTTCTGAACCTGTTTATTTTATATAATTTTCCAATATTATTATTTATGTTTCATTAAAGCAGAGAAACCTCACAAAGATAATTTGAATAAATTTTCACTAGAATTTCGGGGTTTGGAAAAATATAATTATTTCAGTTTATCGGTAATAGACAAATTCGTTTTATTATTTGCTACTTGAATAGTATATTGAGTACTGGATGAAATTAGGGAATATTGTTTTTTTATGAGGGCGCTTCAAACCTGATGATCCAAGTACATATCCAAATTACATATGATACCTAAGTTAAGTACAATTTGTAAAATATTCAACAAACCATAAAGAAACTATCAATAGAATACTAGAACAAATTTTATTTCGATATCAATAATAGAGTGATTCAGGATTTTAAAGCAAGAGGTCAATAGGTAAGTTCAATAGTTCAATAGGTAGACCAAATTGGCCGACAGCTTTGCATACTTATGTAGGTGAAACTTCAAGATCTCTAGATGTGAGGAAAAGGAACATCGTGAATATATAAGAGGAAGACAGATAACAAAATGAGGGGTAGCGAAGTATATTTTGAAATCAAGGAATCTGCTCATATTTTTTAGTACTTAGTAGACTTATTTCAAGTATTCCTATAAAAATTTATCGAATATGGTTGCCGTTGCTAAGGCAAGAGATTGGAAATATGTTAATTTCTCGGAAAACATATTGTTTGTGTGTTCATTTAGAATGTCAAGTATTACATTCCGAAGTTTCATTCTTTTGACGTCAATATACTTGTTTTCGATTGAAGCATTGTTCACAGGTAAATTTATTGTATTTTGGAATTGAAAGAATAGTTTTACGAAACGTTAACCATCTAAAGAAAGCCAAAGGCAAAGATTTAATTATTTCTATTAATTAACCATTTGATTTGTAGGCAAAATTTATGACTAATTGAACTCTTGAGTGATTTATATTACGCAATTCACCCTTCATTATACTTCAGCATATTTACATCTATTCATTTTCCTGATTGCAGAATCCAAAATGAAAAATTCACCCAAGAAATGTATTTCACACAAACGGCTCCATTGAGAAGACTTATTTGGTTGGGTTTGAATTGGTGTGAGCCGCAATAAACCCTAGCAGATTGCAATGGAGGTTTGAATAGGCACATGCACTTTGAATCTAACATAACCCTATCTTTCATTTCCATAAAATTCCTCTTGCAAATTCGAATTCGATATATTCAAATGATCTGTAGTGACAAATGGCATTTCTAATATGTGAACAAGAGACCAACAAATAATACTATCGCAGACTGCAATAAAAAAACAAGAAAATTTTCAAAATTTTTCTCATATATACCCCCAAAGAGCAAGTCAGTCGACACCAATGACAAACAATTCCGAAGTTTCGGAGGAAATTGGAATTAGTCCCGTGAATTACTATTGTTGAAGATGCGATGAATCAGCCGAATTAACCCGCCGAATGGGTATTTTTATTCCCAAATAAAAAACTATGATTGGATCGATTGGAAGTGTAAAGGTTGTTTCGAAGAAAAATGATTCAATTCGAAAGAACGATAGAATTGTTACTGGAAAGTTTCTAAAAAATCTGATAATTCAGGAATTGATTTTATTGGAAGAGAGCATCTTCCAAATCTAACAGAAACAATTTGAAAACGATAGTCGCATCCATAACTCCTACAATGTAGCATTATCCAGAAATACTGAGTTGAACTTCCTGGAAAAGACTAAAACTAGTTACCATAAAATGCTCAATATGATGAGTTGATAAGTTATGCCCTTTCACAGAATTCTCTATTCACTCGCCAAATCAAAGATCACTTTGTTGTTTCGCAAAATATAATTCTAATTGAATAAATTTTCAGGCATCTGTTGTCATCCCGAAATAGTTTCACATTTTAGAGACCTGAATATGTTGACTTCTAGAGTCCCTTTGTGGTATCAGTTAGGGGAGTAGTTGTTTCGTGATACCAGTCTATTAAACTACAGTATAGGTAAGTTGACACTGGTCCAAATAACGAATTGTTCTTGTAGATAATCTGATTTATAGCCAGTCTTCAAGTATACTCACTTACTTTATGTACAGTCCTAGAGAAGAAGAAAGAAGTGAATGAGAAAAGGAAGCAAAAAAATCCATAAATTCATCCAGGTGTTAAATGTTTGTTTAGCAAAGCCCAAAGCGATGCCAATGACAGGTTCTGGTCCAATGAAGCCACTTGCAGCACCCTCCTTTGCAAGGGAGTCAGCAGCTTCATTGCCTTCCAGGCCAGTGTGGCCAGGAATATTACACCAGAGACAATCTGTTTAGTCTTTTTATCGAGGAGAGTCTTTTTTGGCAGTTTGCTACCAATTTAGACGTTGCTCGGTGGGAGCCAAGAGCTTCTAACGACGCTTGACTGTCCGAGAATATTTTTATTTAGCGTTCCAGGTGAGTCTTTCATCAAGAACAATGCCAAAATATTTCACCTCCGTTCCAAATGGAATGACCACACCATTGAGGGAAAGTGGCGTTAGATCGTCCAATTTTCTTCTCTTGATGAAGGGAATTAACACAGTTTTGCTGGGGTTGACAGACATCTGCTCCCTCAGGCACCAACTGTGAACAACGTCCAACGCACTTTGAAGGATATTACAAGCTACCCTTCCTGACATGCACCTTGCCAGAATGACAAGGTCATCTGCATAAGCTT